>RJWM01005418.1:0-92232 GCA_004363535.1 Dasyprocta punctata
CATTCACTCACTTTATCCAGCCCGCTGCCCTCTTTTCTCTTCCTTGGACTTGCTAAGTATGTACTCCCTCTAGCACCTCTGCCTCTGTTATGCTGGAATGCTCCTTCCTTTCTCCCCAAAATGTTTCTGGGGCTCACTCCTTACTGCACTTGAATTGCTTCTCAAGTGCCACCTCCTCAAGGAAGTCTGCTACCCAACACATGGTATGTTTACTTGAGTACATATTTCTTAGCATGGACTATAAGTTCTATGGAGATAAGCACTTCCCATCAAGGACCTGAGAATCTAAATCTGCGTGCGTCACAAGTAACTATTGAGCACCTGGAAAGGTAGGTACACAAACTGAGATATGTATCAAATGTAAGATACACACTGAAATGTTAAGGCTTGGAATGAAAAAAATTAACTTAGCAGTTTTTCATGCTGACTATTCTTTGAAATGATAATATTTTAGACTTGTCAGTTTAAAATATATTGTTAAAATTTATTTTATTACCTGGCTCTATTTTTTTTAATATGACTACAAGAAAACTAAAAATTACATATTTGGTTTGCATTTGGGGCTTCCATTATATATCTAGTATATGTGCTGCTAAAGCAAGAATGCTATTATATACCTAGTAGGCAGACGTGATCCAGACAAGCAGTAAATGAATTAATTCCAAAGAGTTTGGGTTAAAACAGGAGAATTAAAAATGACAGTTATCAACAGGTGACATCAGGAGGTTCAGTGAGAAACAGTACAACCTGGAATTTCAAAGTCTGTTGTTGGAACTGATATATTAAGTGTGTTTTAAAGGAATGCTTCTCAAAATTTCATGTGCACACAAATCACCAGGGGATATTTTTAATGTGGAGATTCTGATTTCACTGGAATAGGCCTAAGAGTCTGATTTTTCTAGCAAGATACCAGGTAGTGCCAGTGTAGAGGCTTCATGGATCACACTTTGAGTAGAAAGGATTTAAAGGTCTGTGTAGAGTTGGCCCAGTGAAGAAGGATGGGAAGAAATTCAGGCCATTAGAAGCTTTACTCAAATCCGTCCCAATGCTTCTCTGCCAAATAAGGGAAGATCTGGTTCCTTAGCTACTAACACTGCATTTTCAAAATTTCCCACTGCCAGAGGCTGCTGCTCCTGCCATGAACGCCTGGGGAAAACAAATCAGAGAAATTCGATTTAGGAATTCATACTATGTGTAATTGACTGAGATGTCGCCAAGTGTCTATGCAGGGTGAAAATTACTTGAGTAAAGATTGAAACCTGGGCTTCCAAAGTGTCAGTCCAAACTCTGTGACTCCACTCTGCACATCCTGCCCTTTTCCTTCTCAGCCACACTCTGGACTCATTTCCAGAGAAAGTGAGGAATTTAAGGACTAGTTAACTGGTTTCCCACATACGTGGTTTTCTCGCAACCCTTTTTTTTTTTTTTTTTTTTTTGCTTCCCTTATATATAAAAGGGTTCTGAAATTTGTAATGGAAGAACACCCAGGCAGCCTGGAAATATATGTAGGTTTGTCTCCATGGAGAGTGTTCACTGTTTCAGGCAGGCGCTTATGGTTCTGTTATCACATGGAACATGTCTGGGACTCAGTATAGCACAAAAAGGCAAAGAAACATATTGGAGAGACAGGGTTCAGGGTGGAGGTTCAAGTGAGTTTGAGAGTTTGAGTGCCAGAGGTGGGCTGCTGGAGGAACAGGTAGCATATAAAGTAAAAACACAGATTAATGGGGGCGAGGGGTGAAGGAAAGGTAATGTCAAGACACATTGAAGAGCATGAACTTTATTCTGAGGGCAAATGTGATCTAGTATAAAGTTTTGAATTGCAAAATCACAAGGCAAAGGTTGATTTCAGAGGGACCACCCTGTCTTGTAATGTGAAGGACGGATGTAGGAACAACAGTACTGGACGAAGGGCTGGTGGAGCAGTTAGCACTCACTTACACCCTCCAGGCAACAGGTGATATAGGCCTGAAACAGGAGGACTTCAGGAAAATCTTTAGGAGAATAAATTAACAGATCTTAGAGATTGAAAGTGCAGAGGTGTGGAGAGAAATATAGGCTTTCTCTGCTTTTGGGCTCAAATGAAAAAGATGATGCAATGAAAAGAAACTGGGAACACCACACGCACGCACACACACACACAGACACACACACACACACACCAGTCCTCAGGAGAGAATAGGACTGGAAACACAGATTTAAGAGTCATCATAACATAGGTGGACATTAAAATTATGAGAGTACACTAAGGTTAGTGTGTACAAAGAGGAAACCCAGGACACAAAGAGGAATACTGAGGAGGAGAAGGAAGGGTGGCTAGGGTAACATGAAGTACAAGCACAATCAAGAGGAACTTCCATCAAAGAAAGAAGGGCTTTAAGTACCAGTGGTTGGTCACACGTGGCACCCATAAAATAAGAACAGCAAAACCCTCTGGATCTACTATTAGCTCATTGTTAACCTGTTGAGAAGGTGATACAATGGATTCTTGGGGAAAGAAGTCAAATTACAGAAGACTGAAGAATTAATGGAAATGAAGAAAGTAGAGCAAATAAATTTATTAATTTTAAGAAAGTATGGGAGAGAGGAGAGGTTAGGGTAGGGCAGTGGATAGGAAGACATTTATTTCAATTTTTATTTCTAATATGATATCATAGAAAAAAATGACTTGGTGGGAAATCAAAGACCCAACTCTTTCCAAATAATTGTGTGATTTTTAAGTTATTTTATCCTCCTAAGATTCCATAAGTCTTACTTTAAAAATGAGATAGCCAAACTAGATTAGGAAAGATCTCTTAGATACCAGCTCTAGTGGGTAGATAGAAGCTGCGTGACGGGCTGAATTGGAAAGGTATCTGAGGCTGTGCCAAAACTTAGCAATAAAGACTATTATAATAGATTAGTGATGTCTGCCACAAGCAGGAAAATAGTGTTAATAATTGTTTACCATTCCTGAACTCCTGAACTACAACATTCTGTGATGCATTAAATGCATTATCATTCTTTCATATGTCATGACTTTGGCCCAGGAAAATACTCTGTAGCCATTTTTACCCCTTACTTAGTACAAGTTCCATTACTTTTTTGCTATGGAAATGGATTCTGACATCACTACCTCTGAGGTTCTATTCAGAGCTAGGCCTATTCTTTTCTGCTTATCTAGGAGTCTATAAAAACCATACCATTTGGGAACATAGACAATTGATCATAAAAATTGTTTTCATATATTTGGAACTACATTATTTACTGAGTATATGAGGCTCCAAATAGAGTCTACAACATTTTGAGCTGTTACAGCACTCATTTTCAAGCCAAATCTACTGGCCCATTATGCTGAATTCAAATGCCGAATTTGCAATATTTCTCACCACCCAAGTGTCTAAGTTTAGCAATATATCAAAGAGAGGCCATAGATGGAAAGCACGCAAGCCAATAGTGCTCCTCCAGGGTATAGAAAAGCAAATGGCACAGAAGCAATGTCCTTTATCAATTCTATTTTATATAATACTAGAGTCTATTGCCCTACAGACTCAATCACAGAAATGCAAAACAATTAGTTCTCTACAATGCAGTATCTCAACCATCCCGAAAGTGTCAAAGGCATTTCTTTTCTAATTAGTTGCCAGAAATATAGCTCTATTTACAGCCTCAAGTGGACTCAGACCCTGTCCTTAACACATGATAATTCTCCCTATTGCTCAGTGACTTTTGGTAATACTATCCGCTTTTAGAATTGTTGAGAGTTTCAAATGAAATATAAATGAAAGCACTTTGGAAACACTTGATCACTATGTATAAACAATATCATTGCTGTTTTTACTCTGTTCATGAGCATAGAGCCCCTAAAAAAGGAAAGATGAGGATATGTTTTCATCACTCACAAGACTGGCTCAAGGTCAAAAAACAAAAATGCAATCCATCGGACTTTTAGCAAAACACCTTCAAACTCCAAAAGTACCATTCCACAAAGCCAGTGAACTTTGCAGCTAAGGTACATCATTATTGTGTTTTTAGAAAAGGTGTCTTTAATTTAAATCATGGAGTCTCCTACTTTTTCTGCCATGTGCCTGACTCCCAGAGACTAGCAACTGTGGGTTGTCTATAAACACCACTTCTTTTCCCTTTGTTTTGCTATAACCTGGAGTAACACCATTGGTCTGCTTCCTCTCTACCTCACTTCAATATCTCCCTTCTTCTCTGTAGTCATTTCCATCCCATTGCCTTTTTTCCAGAATTTGAAAAATCTCTCCAGCTAGTTCTCCATATTACTCATGCAATTACCCACAGGGTCTCCTGTACTTCTTTCTTTATCTAATACATTACAAAATTCTTCCAATTCATTCTTTATTTCAAAGCCATCATGCTTGCTTCTATCTGGCTTCTTTTTTGATTTTTACCTTCCTGTAAGCAAGCTTAGTTTGCTATTTATTGTCTTATCTCATCTTTAATCTCATGTTTCATAGAATCCAGGCTTAATTGAATTTTATTGAAAGGACAAGCAGATGCTGCCTTAAATTACTTTTGCTTCCTACGGTAAATCTTTTTCAAGTATGTCCTTCCTTTGCCTCCTGTGAGCTCTGTTTTTCTTTTATGCTTCAGAGTCTTTTCATAGGCCCCAAATTGATGCATGTGGGTTTTTCCTACAGTTTACTCATCTTCAAAAATGAAAATTCTGCATAGTCCTGAAATCTCCACCAGAAACAAGTATAATAAGATGCTAAAATGAGACTGTTCTCAGCTTCAGCTAGAGCCCCCAATTTACTCAGGGTAACCAGTAGCAGCTACGTAATTTACTGCACTCAGTTCCAAGTGAGAATGCAGGATTACTTGTTCAAAATTTTTTCAAGCCCAATATAGTGGCAGTCGAGCATTAATTCAAGTTCATGGTCTTTCTGAGTGAAAAGTCCTGTGTAACAGCAAAGGTCTATGTCAGGAAATCCCTTGGTGAAATGACATTCTCAACCCACAGAGAAATGCTGAATCAAAAAGTAGCACTTAAAAAAATATAAAGTGAATTTTCAAATCTTGGTCTCTTTGGTACCTAAAAGATACAAAAAGGTTGAATTTAACATGGCTGAAGAATGAGTTGGGATTTGGAGGATTTCTGGACCTGAACATCAATGTGCTGTGACAACCCCTACAATCAGTGCACATGGCTTCCAAGGATCCCTTGAAGAGCTTAGCATAGGAAGCCCCTATAAGGGATGGTAGTGAGGGAGCAGCCTCATCCTCATCCTCATCCAGACAATGGCAGTAGGGTGTCCCCAGGGGAAAGCTTCTTAGAGTGTGCACAAGTGTCCTGTGAAAGACAGATTTAGCTTTGAATGCCTGCCAAGCTGAGAAGGCAGTAGGTTGTAGCAATGTCGGTCAATAAGGGCCTTTCTGCCTTTGTCCCTAAGCTGGGAGTGAGACCCAAGGAGCCAGCAGAGCAGAGAGAAGAGAAAAGGACAGTGTTAGGTTGAGGTTTTGATTCTGAACCAGTACTATAATGAGACTGCTTTGTGGACTCTAAGTGATCAAGAAGTGTCTGCTATAGTCATGTGCCACATGATGATGTTTCCATCAGCAATGTACAATGTAGATGGCAGTGGCCTCTGTAAGATTATCATGGAACTAAAATAGGAAGGCCTAACCAACAAAGAGTTAGGATAAGAGGAAACAGAAGGAGAAGACAAAAGAGGAAAAACTACCAAAAAAATTCACAGTGAAAGGTTTAGGAGAAGTGTTTTCAGACCTCAACAAGCTCCTCACAAAGTAGGAAAATACAGACTTCAATACAGAAAGGTTTTCATGAAAAGGAATATTCATGGGGCATTATCTGCTTAGTAGCAAAGCTATGATGCAAAAAACGAGACCAAGCATGGACAAATCTGGACAAATTTCTGAAAAGTGTGACACATCCTCAAGGAAAGCTCCAGGCAGGTCTTTTAGAAGAATTCCAGAAGAAGGCAATGTTACCATAGGAGGTGACAGCTCCAGACATGTTATAGTCCCTGGAGGCCTTCCAATGGGACAAGGCGTAGAGGTGGAAGACAGCATTATTGACAATACTGACCATGTGGAGGTGTAAGCTAGTATGCGTATTTGTGTCTTAGTTTTTAACTTTAAATGTTTAAAAATAAAACTTAAAATTAAAAAATGCATATAAGAAATAAAATAATTTTATGCAACTATGAAATGTTCATATATCAAGCTAAGTACAAAAAGTTGGAAAAAAAAAACTAAAGTTTATTAGAAAGTTGGAGTCTACTGAGGAAGGAAAAATTTATTTATAATGAATTCAATATAGTCTAGACACCCAGTGTATGTAGTGTATAGTGGTGTTCAGTGATGTCATCAGACTTCACTTGGCTCTCACTCTCTGGCTCACTCAGAGCAACTTCTTTCTGATCCTGCAAACCCCAACCGTGGAGAGTTCCCTGTATCTTTTATACTGTATTTTAACTGTACATTTGATATGGCTAGATATACAAATGACATTGTGTTACAATTGCCCCATGATAAGTACTTAAGTCACATACTGTACAAGCTTGTGGCCTTGGGCATACACGCTACTCCATATAGAACATCTAGGTTTGGTTGGTACCCTCTAACATGTTTACCGAAAAAATACATCACATGACTATGTTTGACAGTAACTGGACCAGCCACACAGTTTATCATGGGCCGAGAGGAGGCAAAATATCTTAAGCTTACATAGAATTATCCTATATACTTAGGCCCCATCAAGTTCTGCTTGTTAAATACACAGGGTTTGTGAATATTTTCCAATGCCACTGGTTCTTGTTAGAGTCTTAGATTGAGTACTAGTTACCTTGTGTGTGTGCATGTGTGTGTGTGTGTGTGTGATCCAGCCTCACAGAAAGCTGGAAGAGTGGAGTCTCAGGCATATTCATTCTGGAGAAACTTCAGTCCAGGTGCCATGCTTGGTGAGAAACCCATCTGCTTTTTCGGAAGGACTTCTCAGCTTCCTAGTATACCTTCCTACCCACCAGACCAAATTTCCCATCATCTGAACCCAAAGAATGTGCTGTTTCAGGGAATGGTGCCTACAATGCTTACACTTCAGAAAGACTTTACTCTAATTCTGTTCACAAAATTTGGAGGGAAAGGTACTGCTGGTCACACAGAGTTTTAGCTGCTGAGAATGCACATTACTGGGGTTCTCCACTCAGGAGAATTCCCTTTGCATACTTCCTTCGTACACTTCCCCCTTTGTACACTTCCCCCTTCCTTCCTTGACCAACAAATATCTGCCACTATCTGCCCACAACCCACTCTTCCTTCTAGCTCCAGCCCCTTCTCTGAATTAGGGCACTGGATGCCAATCCTGACTATTTATCAGAATTATCTGAGTACATTTTAAACACCAGTGCCTGGGCATTGCCCCAGACCCATTGACCCCAAATGACTGGAGAGTCTGGCTCAGACATCTGGTCTTTGCAGTGTTCTCCAGGAAATCTTCATTGCAGCCAGGGTGACTCGCAGGTTATTCCTTTTTTGGAATTCAGTGTCATCTTACAGAAATTCTTCATAGCCTTTGACATCTGGGTGACAGTGTTTTTCATTTTTTAGTGCTAACATGAGAATTTTTTTTCTTATTATTATATTGAGATCAATTCATATTTGTCTGCAACACGATGAAGACTCTCCTAACTGTCAGTATGAGGAAATAACTGTACAACATGCAGGAAATATGAAATTGTTTTTCTTAGAGCTTGTAAAAAACAAGCAAAGTTATCTTTTCTTCAGCTGTTTAGATGGACAGTTACTAGGCCCTGACCCTCTTTAATGCTGTGGATTTACACTGGAATCCTGATCAATCAACATAATAAGAGTCCTTTTATTATTCAATGTTCTCCACAGGAAATCCTTTCTTAGCAGAGGAGCAGAAATGAAGTGCTTTCCCTGCGAATGACAAATAAATTAAATACAAAACCCTGGTGATCTAAATTTTGCATCTTTCTAAAATTACAATATTTTATTGATTTTTGTATTAGAAAAATACATTAAGAGAAAAAAAGAAGGGAAAAGATTGTATATATATATATACACATATATGTGTGTGTACATAAATATATACAAGATAGATAACTATACTACTAACCTCTGTAAGTTCATCAAAAAGAACAGTTTGTGTTTTGTCTGATTGTTTGATCACTTTTTTCATGTCTAAATCTCGTAATCTGAACAACTACTTTCAAGATAACAATATGCAATATATTAACTAGTGTTAATTTCCTATTTTTTTTAAAATTCTCAATCATTCATATTCTTTTTTGTTGTTGTTGTTTTGCTTTTAGAATTAAAAAAGAATGAAGATAAATTCAAGACTCCAAAGACTGTAAAACTTTTCCTGGAGAAATAAAATTGATTATAATACCTGTCCCATGCAAATTTAAGCATTCAAATGTAAAGACCACAAAATATACTAGATTATATTGTCTCCAACTTGTCTTCCCTCCCACCATCATTCTGAGGATGTTACTATTGTCAGTTTATGCCTTTTTAAGGCCCTCACTTTAGTCCACTATTTAGGCAACTGAATACGCATTTTCTCCAGAAGTTTGTTCACCTTCATTTACCTTCCAAGTTTGCAATGGAAATCCTCCTCTCCCAGATATCTGGCTTCCTCATGCAAGCCTGCTCTATCCCAAGTAAAGCAAGCAGATTGCTTTGTTCCCTTGCCATCCCTTGCCAGCACACTATCCAGGTGCTGAACACAAGAGGCCGTGAATAAATGATGAAACCAAGTTTTAGCTTAGAGCTTGCTGTGCTCCATTTGCATAGCTATAATGTCAGATTCATTATTCATGAGCATATGCTACAATGGCCCCTCCCTTATAGCTCAGTCCTCCCCTGCCTCTGACTCTCAGATGTGCAAGATGAAC
The DNA here is from genome assembly GCA_004363535.1 of Dasyprocta punctata. Classification (NCBI taxonomy): domain Eukaryota; kingdom Metazoa; phylum Chordata; class Mammalia; order Rodentia; family Dasyproctidae; genus Dasyprocta; species Dasyprocta punctata. Next base: position 8,892 of record RJWM01005418.1, read on the forward strand.
CATCTCTCCCGCAGTTTGGAGCAATTTCTCCTTTCTGAGTGCACAGTAGAGTGATGGCTCTATTTTTTATGCAAGTGTGGCTCCTTAGAAGCATAACATTTACAACCTATCATAAAATAAACTGAAGGTTTTGATACTGAAAATCATAAACATATTGGGTCAACAAAGAAACAAAATTAAGGAGCAGGGACTCCCTTAAGAGTTCTCGTAGAGCAAAGAATTGGTCTATCTGTAGATAGAGGAGGTTCATTATAATGATGTGTTATGGGCCGTGTTGGGAATCCTTTTCTAATTAAAAATATCTCCCCTAGATAGAAGTGTTGGTTAATTTTATGTGTCTATTGGACTAGGGTAAATAATGCACAGATAGCTGGTAATACATTTGTCTGAGTATGTCTATGAGGGTGTTTCTTAAAGAGATTAACATTGAATTGATAAACTGAGTAAAGAAGATGGACCTCCCTCATTTACATGGCATCCTCCAACCTGTTGAGTGCTTAAATAAAACAAACAAACTAACAAACAAAAAATACAGAGAAAAGGCAAGCTTGTCTCCATTCATCTTCTCCTGCCCTCACAGTTCTTGGGCCTTCTGAACCACATCACTGGTTTTCAGGAGATGTGTTGGCTCCCATAATGTCTTGAGTCACCTCTGTTATTTGATCTAGGGCTATTACTCTGCAAGGTTCAGTGATAAAATAAATAAATGAATATTTCAGTTGTGATAGTTTAGGCTGGATGTATTTTTAGATGGAGACCAATATCAACACGAGCAAGACTTTTTACAAAGGTGCTGACATCTTCTTCATGCTACTGATCTTGGACTCACTAGGCACACAATCTTTAGAAAACAGAAGTAAAGGATAGATCAGATGTTGAAAAAATGATCAAAAACTTGTAATTAGATACAGGTTAAATTCTAGTTCTGTTGCTTATTATTATGTGGTAATTCACTGGCTTCATTTGGACTTTGTTTTATTCAGGTATAAAATAGGAATTGGTAGCAATATGGCAACATTGACCTTGCAGGGCTATTAGGAAGATCATATCAAAAATATAGGTTAAAATATTTAGCAAGGAATAATTTTCCAATTGTCTGAAGTCCTTAAGCAAAGATATGTGGCTTAGTAAGATATTGGAAGCATACAGCAATCATGGAAGACTATTTAAAAAGGAAACTTTAGAAAACACAAAATTGACAAAATCTCCAACCAAGTAGAACTCTTATTTTCCAATATATCCTATAGTTCTACTTCATTATTTTATAAATTGGTTTTTGTTAGTAGTGCATGTTTGCAGTACATAATGTTTAAATTAGTTATTTGGAGTTGGTACATGTACATAACACCAAAATTAATTTGTTTGCTGGGCTCTAACTGTCAGGTTTCACCTCTTTCTCTCTCTCTCTCTCTGTCTCTCTATCTCTATCTCTGTCTCTATCTCTCTGCTTCTCTCATACGTAAGATTAAGTGCAGGATCCTAGTCTTGAGCAACATTTCCAGACTCTTTTGCTAAGTCATTAAGTTGCCCAGGCTGGGCTCAGACTCTCAATTCTCCTGCCTCAGTCTCTCAGACTGCTGGCATTGCACCAATTAAAGGATACTTTCACTGTATCCATGACTGCAAATGTAGAATGGAGAAACACTATCAGAACTTTTAGATATTACATGTCTGATAAGGAGGATGGAGATACTGAATATTTGTTACAAAAACAACCAAATATAGTTAAGAAAAACCTGGCATTTTCACCGTTAGAATGAAGCTCTGGATTTCAAACAGCGGCTTGAACATCTGCAGCATAGAACAGAAATGAAATGATTCACTTGAGCCCAGAGTAATTTGTACTAATCGTCATCTGCTTCTCACATGGAACTATTAACTTCCACATGTGTAGCCTCAAGTCTGAGAAAAGAAAAAATGTTCTATTATTAATTAGGTCTCTCCAAGGTAAGAGGAAAGTTCGTGCCTTTCTGTTTCTGTTGTGGAAAAAACTGGCTCAGGGATATTACTTGACCACCTTTCACTAGTAAAACTGCATGACCAGAGGACTTTCAGTCGTTTCAGGGGTAAAGCTGCTAACATCAACTGAACAAAACAGACTGCAACAGTCCCAGCAGAGGTAATGTGATGTGATGCTGTGATTCCACAGTATTGGTTCACTTTCCAGTCACTTCTTAACTCCACTAGATAATTGCTGACCAACTTAGAATACAATCCTAACCTTTTAAATCCTTGTAGGTTGCACATTCCACAATATCCTTCTCTCTCTCACCCACACACTGAGTTGTCTGAATTCTTTTCTGTTCAAGGTGTCCTGTATTTTATAGCCAGGATTTGAATGATATCGCTTTGAGGGTGATATACTAGTAAAGTACACGTAGAAAAATTGTTCTCAAGAAAGCCCTGAGGTTGGTAGGAATTATTCATGCTTACCGCTTTTATGGTTCCCACTTATGTGATGGGGAAAGTCAAAAAATTTAAGAGATGTGTGAAGTAATTTTATGAACTAAGTGCAGAGTCAACCAATTACTGTGACTGATCTACTAGTACCAATCAAAAAGCAGTATTGCTTCTTTTTATTTATTTACTAACAAATTTCAAAATCTCTTAATAGGAGAGAGTGAGAATCAAGGCAGTCTGGTGCTTTGATAGAAATAAATGCCTGATACATTCACAAGATCTCATGAAAACCAAAAGAAAGGGACAGTAAAACAAGATTGGTAATGAGGTTTAATTTTATCGAATGAACTTTTTTTTGCTCTAATATATTTCCAAATACATTATAGATGAATTAGAACAACTACCAACCGTATCTTTCTGAATGTGTCATTTGTAATGAACACTCCCAAGCAATAAAAACAATTTGGCCTAAACTTCTTAAAAGTTTGCTTTCTTAGCAAACAAACCCCTAACCACTATTCCTATTATCACCATAAAAACAAAAATATTTACACTTTGTATTTTCTTATCAGTTCTTGGCTTAACAAATATTTCAATACGAATTTTACTCCAACCCCCTGAATCTGTTCCTGGAATTTAAAATTAATAAGATCTAGTTAATGATAAGGTACTGAGTATTTCCAAACAGTTAAAAGAGAGGATTTTTATTTTTCATTTCGAAATAACTAAAATAAGGGATTTTAATTCTGCATGCCAGAAGGAAACTTCCAATCATCTTAGATCACAAAGAAATGATAAATGTGTGAGGTGTTGGAAAAGTTAATTACCCTGATTTAATCATTCCACGATGCATAAATATATCAAAACATCACATTTTATCCCATTAGTATATATGAGTACTTGTAAATTAAAAATAAAATATGATGAAAAATATAAAAAGAATCTAACAACATATGAATTAAACTATATGAAAGATTTCAGAAAATTAAATGTCTAAGAAAACACCAATAGTCTTCAGCACCTATAGACCTATAACTCATTTATCAAAGCTTAAGTACTATCAAATTTTCAAATGGCATTTGATAGGGTAGAGAAAGCATTTACTCTCTATCCAAAAATGTTGGTTCATTTCACAGATTCATCATTTTCAAGATCCCTGTATATTTTTTTTCACATCTATTATCAACATTAAAGTTTAACTCCCCCTTTTAGAACACCTGGAGAAATTCTAGCACATTTTGAAAAATTTGTTCCCATATCCAGAGATGCTTTTGTGAATGTTGAGTATGGCCCAGGCATTTATGCTTTTTTTTTTTTTTTTTGAGCTCACATAAAATTTTGATTGGCAGCCACATTTAGAAAATAATAGTATTTATGTTTGTGTGCAAAATGCAATAGGAGCACAATTGAGATGTTGAGGGTACTGGTAGTCTATACAGCGAATTATTCCTACAATGCCATTCTAGTTGTGCATGACAGTATGCATTGTGATGGTACATAGCAATGTCATTGTTCTGAAAGCTCGAATACAGGAAAATTATAAATGACCATCTATCGTGAGTCCTCATGAGCTTAATGTCATCTTGCTTATTTGCATTTGAGCACTCCTGCTTTCTCTCCTAGATACATGTAAGAAAAATTCCTCATATGCAAAAAAGATTCCTTCAGTATTAGAGCAGCCTTGTGCCTGTGGGTGGAGATGTCTTAAATCTGCATTCCAGAATACAACTCTCAATCATTTTAGATATCCTGGAGCAGAAGCCTTCCCCACACTTGCATTTGATTGCCTAGACTTTGTGACAGATGGTATTTTCCAAGGATACCTTCAACAATATTTACCATTCCACTTACCAAGAGATAAATCTGTTTCCCAACCTTCCTGAACCTTGGGACTGCTTCAAGCAATAGAATGCAGCAAAAGTGATACAGAGTTCAAGCAATAGAATGTAGCGAAAGTGATACACAGTAACTTCTGAGATGGGCTGGTAAGAAGCCTAGTAGATTCTGCTCTGGCCTCTTGACATGCTTGCTCTTGGGATGCTACCTCTGAGAACTTATCTGCTTTTTGACAAAAGTAAAAGTACATGGAATAGATAGAGGTGAGTACTCCAGCGTACAGGGATGCTGAGTTGAGCCATCACTGAAGAGCCAGCAGCACTGCCAGCCATGTGAGCATCCAGTACAGATGAGGCCTTCTGAGGACTGCAGCCTTGGGCATCTGACAGTACGGCCATGAAAAACTCCTGAGCAGAGACAATTCAGCTGAACCCAGTCAGATCACAAAACTGTGTTAGATAATCAGGAATTGTTTCAAACTATTAAGTTCTAGTATAGTTTTTTTTTTTATATAGAAATGAATCACTAGAAAAAACCTTAGTGAGATGATTTCTCCAGATCTTGACTTATACCCCTTAATGATCTGACAGATCTAGAGTAGGTTTCTAAACCTGTATATAGAAGGTCCAGGCAATTTGCAGATTCTAACTAGGACCATCTGCTTCCCTGCCCCACAGTCCTCTTTCTCCTACAACTCAAGTCACTGGACACTCTCCACCATTCAACTCGCTCCATATTCTGGAACCAACCTATTTTCTGGATCTCAAAAACCCTAACTCTCTGTGTTTTTTTTAATGCACATTAGTAATACAGAGTAATGAGACTCATTTTGTTGTCTCAGTACATGTGAATAACATATTTTGATTATTTTCAACCTGATCAGTCCTTCTCCATTTTATCTCCTCCCCTTGATTCCCTTCCTGATTTCTAATAGTCAAAGTTCTACCTCCCTGTCATCTCTCCCTTTTATAGATAGCCCATGTAAAACAAAGCATTCTTTTCTAGTTCATTTCATTTAACATGAGAGTCTCTAATGCCCTCCATTTTCCTTGCAAATGACATGATTTCATTCTTCTTTATAGCTGAATAATATATATATATATATAAAACATTTTGTTTATTCATTCATCTGTTAACAGGCATCTAGGATGTTTCTACAGCTCCGCTACTGTGAATTATGCCACAATATACATGAATAGGCAAGTATTATCATAATACACTGATTTCAATTATTTTGGGAATATACCAAAGAATAATATACCTAGATCAAACAGTATCTCTATTTTTAGTTTTTTGACGAATCTTAATACTGAATTCTGTGGTGGTTGTACTACCTTACAATTCTACAAGTAGTGCAAAACATTTTCTTTTTTCCTTCACATTCTCACCAGCATTGTGTGTGTGTGTGTGTGTGTTCTTACTGATAGCCTTTCTTACTGGGATGAGATAGAATCTCAACATATTTCTTATTTGCATTTCCCTAATAACTAAACTGAAAATTTTTTCATATACTTATTGTTCATTTGTACTTCTCTTGAGAATTGTCTATTCAGTCAGTTCACTTGCCCAACTATTGATTGGTTTACTTACAGGATTTCTATTTTGTTTTTTAGTGTTAATTTGTTTCAGCTGTTTATATATTTTAAATATTAATCCTCTGTCAGAAGAGCAACTGACAAATATCTTCTCTATTTCTAGGGACTGTTTTTTCACTCTTCTGATTGTTTCTTTTGCTGTGCAGAACCTTTTTAATTTGATGTAGTCCATTTGTGGATTCTTGCCATTGCCATTTCCTATGCTATTGGAGTCCTATTCAAAAAGTCTTTATACCTATGGCTTCAAGTGTTTCCCCACATTTTCTTCTAATGATTTCAAAGTTTGTAGTCTTACACCTAGGTCTCTGATGCATTTTGAACTCACGTCAGTATAGGGTGAGAGAGATCTAGTTCGTCATCTGCATGTGGATATCCAGCTTTCCCAGCACCATTTGTTAAAGAGGTTGTCTTTTCTCCAACGTATGTTTTTAGTCTCTTTGTCAGTAGTCAAATACTTACAGTTGGGTTGGTTTGTTTCTGCATCATCTATTTCAACTCCTTGTCTTGATGGGTCTCTGTTTACAAATTTCCTATCAATGAATATCAGCCTTGAGAACACATCTTACTCACCTATGAGGTATTGCAATAATATATAGCTACTGGTTCCTACCTCCAAATATTCTAACCTAATTGATTTAATTGGGTTAGAATTTACACAGAACTGGAATTTACACAGAACTTTCTCTGTTTTGGCACTGCTGTCATTTGGGGTCAGGTAATTCTTTGTTATGAGCCACTGCAAACTGTACTGTAGGGTGCTTGGCATTATCTGAATTTCTACCCTCTGAATGTCAGCAGCACCCTAATAGTTGTGACAGCCCAAATTGACTATAGGTATTGACAAATATGCATGGGGGCAGGAACAGGAGATGCAAATTATTCCCAATTGAGAACCACTGGTCTATACAGCATAGCCAATCTATCTATGATCAGGAGACTTCAAGCCCCCAGGTGATTCCAATGTGCTGACAAGACTGAGACCTGCTCATCTAGAACAGTTCCGCTTCTTAAATGTGAACATGTATTTGAATCACCTAAATCACCTGGGAATCCCATTAAGTTCAGATTCTGGTCCAGCAACTCTAGGATGGCTCCAAGAGCCTGCATTTTTAACAGTGATGGGTGACACTATCATGATTCCAAGTATACTCAGTGGATAGCAGCAAAGTAGACAATTTGACTGAAGGCTGTATTGACACTTAGAACTTTCACCTGGACACCACAACTACCTTACTCTAATTACTTTCAGAGAAAAATACTTATTGGTGATTGTCAAAACAGTATATTTTCTTCGCCTGGCAATGATGCCTGAAAGCATGATGGCAGAGAAATTACTTCAAGTAAATTATTCACTTCTTAGGGATCAGTGTGCCGCAGACTGCATATTGCATTTCACCAGGGTTGAAGGTGCCAGCAGATTAGGGGAAAACTTCCCTACAGTTTTCTGCTTGCTGTTGCCAAGGTAGAAAGCCAAACAATGCCTGGAGCTGCCAGCCTTTTTCAATAATGCACTTCACTTCGCCAGTTGAGAGAAAGGCTGAGTGTGGGGCTCAGAGATTTTCTCCCACCACCCCAGCCCACCTTCAACGCTCATCAGCCTTTGAAAGTCCATAGCTTTGCTATGTGTCACAGAGGTTAAACAAATGAGTCAGGAGAGTAGATTTTTAGTTTGAGGAGGGATTTCAGGAGTCAATTCTTGTCCCTACAGGACAGAGGTCAAGGTACACTCGAGTCAAGACAGACTAGCCTTTTGGAATTTACACAGAACTGTGGAAAGGTTATGTGTCTCTACTCAGGACTTGGAAACACAGAGGATTTGTGCAGCTCTGTTCTGCTTTGGCTTTTGTCCAAGAGAAATGCTGTCGTTTCACTCTGGTGGTATTTATTTGCACTAAAATCTCTTCAGAAGTATTCCCTCTCTCACCTGTAAATTTGGCCAGGAACTTAAATATGCCAGCAGCTAAGGAGTCTTCGGGGCACATTATTTAAATATTACTTGTTCCAAAGGAGATAAAAGTCATCTGATTATTTGGGGGATCTATCTACAAAGGTCTACAAATATATTAAACATTCTCTAGTTGGTGCAATACGTGGTATGCAATAATTCTCTACTTAAGTCTTAATCCTAAAAAAGGAAAAAGCCAGGAGTAAACATTGACTGTCCAGAGAAAAAAAATTCTAACTCATTTCAGTGTTGTGAGTGTAGAAATATCTGTAAGAGATATCTCTCCTCTTCTACTTTTATTATGCCCATAAAAGACAATTTCAAACCAATTTCATATACATGACTGTCTTAGTTACTTTTTGCTCGTTGCTGAGACAAAATACCTGATGCCCAAAATTAGGGAAGGAAAGGTTTATTCTTACAGTTTCTCGGGAGTTGCAGTCCATTAGTTGGCTCCAAGTCAGCATGGCGGGGCAGGGCTGCCTTTCATGGCAGCTGCGAGCAGCAAGGCACGCTGGCGAGCAAGAGAGGTGGAAGAGGAAGCAAACAAGAGGAAGACGCACCTTCCCTTACACTGTATGTCAGCTCCACCACTGGGCGGGTACAGCAAACCGAACACAAGCAAATGCCGGACTTAGCCCCATCAAAAGTATGTCAGGACTTGGGGGGACACAGCATACCCAATACAATGACCATTATTTATTTTATTTTATTTTTGGTAGCGGAGGTCAAATTCACAACCTCATGCCTGCCAGGCAGGCCCTTAAGCCACTGAGCTAAATCCCCAGTCCAACATGACCATTATTTAATTCTAAACATATTTTCTACTTTAAAACCTTTAAAACTTATATCTATTAGTCCAGAAAAGAAGGCTGATAATGAGAAAGATCACATTCCCTCTTTTTCTGAAAATCTGCCCAATCAGATGTTTTGTTTTGTTTTGGGGGATTAAACCCAATGCCTTCACAATTTGTTAGCTTGATTTCTTTGTTGACTTTGGTTTTGGTGTTGGTTTTGTATTTTTTGAAACAAGGTCTTACTAAGTTGCTAATTTGCCCAGGATGGGCTCAAACTTGTGATCCTTCAACTTGGGTCTCCCAGAGTGATGGGATTACAGGAGTATGGCACCATGGCTGGCTACAGTCAGACTCCTTCATGGCTCCTCCTGGCTGCCTCTCCTCTTGACTCCAGTTCCTCTCAGTAGTTCTCAGTTGAAGGTGATGAAGCCTCTAGGGACATTTAGCAATATCTGGAGATAGTACTGTTCTCACAATTCGAGTCACTGACCACATCTCATGAATAGAGGTCAAGGATGCTGCTGGAGATCCTGCAAAACACAACACAGTGCCAAAGAACACAGAATTTTCTGGCCCATTTGGCCAATCTTGCTACTGTTGAGAAAAATTTTCTTAGTTTTTTTAGAAGCTAAAAAAAGACCTTCAACAAAAGGCTGCTAGATACAGTAGGCTTCACCTTACAACCTTAAATTCTAGTGCAACATAGAAGACAAATAGAAAAAGAAAAAGAAGATGGACTTACTTAAGTAAGTCCTTTACTTCTCCATGAGGATAAAGGTTCATTCTTGTTTCTCTCTAATATCCCAGAAGGTAACAGTAGCAGAGACATAATAGGTACTTGATAAATATTTATTGGAGGTTTTAATAAATCTCACTCCTCAGTTCAATGATGTCAACACACAGGAAGGAAGAAAAGGAGACATTTTAGCTGCAAGCTATCACAGACAGGGACTTGTTCAGGTAGCCTGGAACAGGCCAGTGCCTCTTACTGTGTATGTGAATCCTTAGAGATCTTGTTCAAAAATGTGGATTCTGATTCACTAGGTCTAGGATAAAGTCTGAGAGTTTGCATTTTCTTTTTTCTTTTTAACAAAAGGAAAGTAAGAAACCAAAGCAAAACAATTTCACAACCAGCCAATAGAAGAGTAACAGTCATCAGCACATTGCACATTATTATATTCACAGAAATTGTTTAGGATAAAAGATAAAGAAGCTGACATAGTCCAGACCACATTTTTAGTAACAAAAATAGTCTACAGTTAGCCTTGAAGCTAGGACATTCACCAGCTTTCTCAGCCTCCATCTCCAACTGTAGAAAACAGGCAAAATGATACAATCTCTGCCATGCCCACATCAAAAATTGCCATGATGACAGTTCAAAAATTATGACCTGACATGATCTGAAAACTTCATAAGGGGCTTCTGAAATTATGTTAGCTAAACTGTTTAAAAGAGGAAACAGAGGCCCAAAGACATCCTAACTTTTCCAAGGTCACACTGGTGATTGGTCATAGAGTCTGGACCAAATTCCTTAGCCCGACTGCCAATACAGTAGCTTTCCCTTCACTGCGCTCTGGTCGCACATGCTGCCTGGTGCCTAGCACTGTGGGTCTGGCTTTTATTTACTTGTCTGTGCTTTTCCTGTGATAGTGTTGCATAACGCCTTGGCTAAAAATGAACCCCAACCGCTCCTCTAAGTCCACCTGCCACTCACTGCATCCGTACCTGATGGCCACATCCAGTTAGATTGGTTGGCTACTGTCACGTTTCTGAAATCAATTGTTACACTCCGCTGCTCAATTTTGTGCATCGTGATGTTCTTATACTAGATCTTGTTCCTCTGATATAGGAGAGAAATACAAACTAAATAAACAAGAAATAAAAAAATAATAAAAAGCAGTGAACCTGGTGCCAAACAGAGCAGGCACTGAGCTGGGATTAAAACCCCACATTTTGATTCCCTCTGCACATTGCAAACCCCTTCAGAGAGAACATAGCCTTTTGCTATTTACCAAACCCTCATTAGTCCCATAGCCTGTTGTCTTAACACCAAAAACCTGCTCATCAATAGCAATTTAAGTGAAGGGAAATTATATTTAAAGAGAAACATTCTATCATTTATAGGTTCATGTTAAGAATTCTACCCTCCAATCATCTCAGATAACCTTGGGTCTGCTTTTCTTCTCCAGCAAGCAGATAATACTGTTCTGAGAACTCAAGTTATATTCTTGTCCTGGGTCTTCCTGCCTCCCAGTCGAGCCATCTCTGGGTCTCATGGATTTTAAGTGCCATCTAGTGGTGAATCTGGAGATGTCAAAAATAATGGGAGGAAATTTAATTCAACAAGGACAATTGGAGAATGCATGATTGCCAAATGATGGGATGATCTCATTACCTGAGAATCACCATGGATCTATTATATGTGAATTATCAACATTCAAAAGTTATAAGTACCTGTTTTCAACTAATCCTACACATCAGTTTCAACATCCTCAAAAAAAAAACCTCCCTTACAACCTCTTAATCAAAAGCATTTGAAAAATTCTTATAATGAATTTTCTATTATATGTTAGAAACAAATTGGAGCATTCTGCAGAATTTGAAAGAAAGAATTTAAAACCATATAATATCTTAGGCCTCATGAATAGATTGCATCCATGTTTTCTATTTTCTTTGACAACTCTACCCATTCCTTACATTACAGAGAAGAGAACATACTCACAATTTCATGCTTCAGGGAGACAAAAACATTAAAGTCAGCTCTGCCAATCAGTGAGTTTCTCATGTCTTTATTCAACCACTTACTGAACAAAAATATGCAAAATAAGTATCTGGACTGAACACATACATTTTTGTCCTTGAAATTATTCCCTAAACAATATAGTGTAACAACTATTTATGTTGTGACAGTCATTATAAATAATCTGGAAAAATTCTTAAAGTATACAAGAGGATGAATTAGATTTTAGGTAAATTATGTGCCATTCTGTGTAAGAAATTTGAGCATCCTTAGATTTTGGTATCTGAGAGAAGTCCTGAACCAATCCCCCACAGACACAAGGAACAACTGTATTTGTTCCCTCCTCCTTAGAAAGGAGGGTAAATAGGAAGATTGGCTCACTCTTCTATTCAGTCACCTACAGAAAACATCAGGTGTGGACTCTCCTGATCCCACCACCTACACTTCAGTGAATCTAGCCAAATGGTTGCATGATTTTCATTTCTCTACCTATTTTCTATACAAAAGCATACATAGCAAAGTGGGAAGAAATGTGTCTACAGGACTATTACCATAATGTAAAGGATTGGAGACACAGGCTAGATTTCCAGCTAAAATCTATGGACTGAGGCAGCTTTCAGATCAAAAAGGAAGCATGGTAGAAATGCAAGCAGTCTCTATGTACTCTGAGGAAAATATGTACAAACAAATACTGTCAGGAGATACTAAAACAGGTGCCCCTTCTCCAACACAAATACAGAGCTCAAAAATAAATTGCCTTAAAAATTATTACTATTAAATGTTAGCTCACTACTATTCATTTTATTTATTCATAACATTCACTTTTCTGAAAAAAATTGACTGTAGAAAAAATAGACTAAAGCATATAGTAGAATATAAATTATCCTTCATACACCCTGTAGACATAGTCCTATTTATATCATTTGGGTGTTTTTCTATCTGTCTGAAAAATATATTACATGCATTTTCATGGGAAAAAAAATCACATGACAAAACTTGCATATGTATGATCCTAATCACAATGCTTACTGATTAACCAATACTTACTGATAGACATTATATTATTTCTAAAGTATTAGCCCTACATCTAAGTAACTATGAGGGGGATTTCCTTATATACCAATAAATGTATATGTTTGTCACAAATTCATATCAACAGATCAAATTACTAGGTCAAACAATGCGAACGTGTTTGAATTTTATGATTGTCTTAGTCAATTTCCTCATCATTGGGACAAAATATCTAACACAACTTAAAGAAAGAGAGGTTTACATTGGCTCATGATTACAGTTCCTGATTTGCTGACTTGAAAGCAGAAACTATACAATGGAAGGGGCTGGCATGGAGGAAACAAGCTCATGACGGCCAGGAAGCTGAAAAAGAAGGGAGAATATAGAGGGAGGTATGGTATACCCTTCTAGGTGACACTCCAGTGACCCATGACTTCCCTCGTCCCACCAGATTCCGCTTACTAACAGTGCACTCAAGGAGGAACTTATTAGTGTACTAATCCTCTGATGAGCACAGCAGCCCCATGATCCAATTACTTTCCAAACACATGAGGCTTCTGGAGGACACCCAGGTCTGCACTGTTACAGTGACACACAACAGCGAACTGGTCCCCAGAAATGTAACTATTCTCACCAACACCTTATAAGGGTGCAAAGATGACATTTTTTTCAAGAGGGAGGAAGCTGCTGCCTAGCCCTCCCCTCCCTCTTTAGGGGGTCTCCTTGACTATGCAATTGGCCTGATTGAAAGCCCCACGCCTTGGCTGCAGAATGGCAGCACATTCCCATGATTCCAGCATTGTGGCAGGGCTGAGGCAGAAGGATGGCAGTACTCTTCAGCCCCAGTATAGCCCAATTTAGCAATTTAGCAAGACTCTGGCTAAAAAACAAACAAAAAGACTGAGATGGCTCAGTACAAAAGCCCTGGCTTCAGTCCCCAGTACCTCAAACACAGTGTCAACCTCTTAATTTTACAACGCAGGTGTCTGGGCCTTAACTCCATGAACATTTCCAGAAAAAACTCACTATACATATACAATTGATCACAGGTGCATCTTCCAGTCTCTCAAGCAGATCAGAGAACTGTTAGTCGGTCTGTTTCAACTATTCTAAATAATTTTCTGAGAAATTCTATACAGACTTTACAGTTGTTCTGTTGCTATTTACATGCATGTAATTCTGACAATTACCAAATTTTAAAATTATGCTCTTTCTCTTCTTTCCATATTGGTAGGAAGGGGCCTTTAGTTCGTGAAGTTTTTCTATTTCTATAACAACCTCATAAGAATACCTGTGTCATAGTTTGTGTGAACATGGCTGCCTTGGTAAAGGCAGTAATTGGAGGAACAGATGATATAATTCTGGACTTTACATCTGAATTCACTCAATAGAATATTCTATGATTGGCAAGTTTTCAAAACTGCAAACAGTTTTCTTGACCTTTTAGGTCCTTAGTGTGGTATAGTTAATAAGTACAATTCCTTTTTTTAATACAGAAAAAAAATGTGAAAATACTTTAAAAATGTGTACCAAAAACAGTTGGGCATGGTGGTACATTCCCATAATCCAAGCACTCTGGTAGTTGAGGCAGGAGAATTATAATTTCAAACTCAACTTGGGCAATTTAGCAACTTAATGAGACCATGTCTCAAAAATATATATTTGTAAAAAGGGCTGGCATTGTCATTCTGTGTGAAGATCCTGAGCTTTAAAAAAAAAAGAGAGAGAAAGAAAGAGGTACAAAAATCATTGCTTAAATTGATGAATTCTATGTTTAAATGATTTTTAAATCCATTGCTGCATCTTGCTTTTTTAATCCCTATTTAAAATACTTTCAGTAAGCAGAGAAACTTACCAACATTGCCCAGTAGTCAGGAGCCTTGGCTGTGAAGTCTCAGTTCTCCTCCCTAAAACTTCCAGAAGAAACATCAACTTTGATTTCAAACAATAGCAGTTTTGAGAAAGAGTATTTCCACACTGTAATTAGGTTGAATGCTATAGAATGACCAATATTCAGCCATTTTTATTTATAAAAAAAGATAATTTCATATGATAAAAGCTAACAGAATATTAATAACTACACACTGATAGGAAAATAGAGGACTAGGAGTAAACACCCATAAATGTCACTGTGTCTGGGACTAGACACATAGAGTGCCACAGTAAGACAGCCACATTCACTCCATCCATTGTCCACCCAGCAGTCTCATTTCTGTGTCTATTACCAGATGACTGGGATGGGACCAAAAAGACTGTCAGATTTGTAATAAGGGAATATGCAAAAGAGAGCTTCAGCTCTTACTCTGATCCCATAGGATGGGAAAAGGAATGTTCTTGCCTCCCTGGTCTACCAAGAAAGGTGACAAGAGGTTCATTCATAGAGATATGGACGCCTGCAAGAAGGGGAGAGAGTCATCTCATTATGAAGTAGGTTTTTGGTGCAGTATTGCCTACATGAATCAAAATAAGAATTGATGAGAGATGGTAGGACGAAGGGGGGCAACAGGAGGACAGCCTGTGATCACACCCTCTGTCATGGCAAAGATGTGCTGCTTTCATTGGATCAGATGAGTATACTATATGCAAGATAGGCACTGTCTTACTGTTAGACAAGTGGAATTCAGCAATAAGAGACATTAGAGAGACCACTATAAGGCAGGAACTGGGAAGAAGGTAGCAGAGAAATGAGAGTTGGTTCTTCAGTAGAAGTAACTGTACCTTTTGGAGATCTTCCTACAGGAGCCTTGGAAGAATCCTCTCCACACTGACACACAGAACGTTACTTGTCCATCACGTTGGCTGGAAAACTTTAGTATATAAGCAAAACAATAAGTACAATGGCCCCAATCCTTTTCCCTATTCTCTTCCCACTACCACAATCTAGAGTAGCTGGGAGAAGTAATAAAATTGGCCACGCTACCTCCCTCTACACACCCACCCAGTCATAAGTCAGACATGTGGCAGGAATCAGAGAAGGTGAGATTTATACAGGATCAAGTTTTAATTTCTGTAAGTGCCCAAGATGTAATCAAGAGGCAAAAAAGGGAAATGCACTGGAGCATGACTAAAACCAATGGATTAAAAAATATACTTTCATGTTTGTACATGACCGGTTTTTGCCTACTCAATAAGCCAGTTACACCAGTACCTGGACTCATAAACTAATTGGAATTTCTGGGTCTCTGAGGCTTCATTTGCTAATGGTTAAGCTTTTACAGAATAATTGTGTTTGGACAAGTAATCATCAGTATCAACTGCAAAGGTGAGGAAGATGAACTTACATTTGGAAAGAAACCATGTCAAATTAAGTTAAATATAATTTGTTTCAACTCACCGTTATCAGATGTAATGACTAAGGGGCAGAAATAACCCAGTACAAATAGCATTATCAACAGCACTAAAAAATGCATTTTAATTTATTTGTTTGGTGGGATGTGGAGACAAGCACAAAGTCAGTAGGTTCTTGTGTTTAAAAAGTAAATAGCTCATTAAATGAAATTTTCACTTCTTTAAAAACTCTGATCTATGATTAACAGATCAAAATGATACATTTATTTCAAGATAGCTAACTTTCAGGATTTGATTCCATAAAGTTTCAGAAATTGAAGACAAATATAATGAGGCTACCTCATACACTTCTTTCCCAAGGTTATAAAACATGTTAACTACTTTACATATTTTCACGGTAGCCCAGCCCCACCACAAGGTAAAAATCAGATGAACATTATTTACTCATTATGAGAGACATGTCTTTTGTTAGAATCATTAAACCCAAATATTATTCTCTCTAGGTCATTAATTTGGAAATTTTCTTATGAATGTTAATAATCTACTTAACTTCCTGTGAGACCTTGTAACTATATTAGTTATTTTACTTTCTTTGCCTTGAGCATTTAGGATCTTGGATTTTAATATCTCTGGAAATTTACGAAGCTTGTCTAAAGAGACGGCTGTAGTTTAACTTACATGCTAAATAGCAACTACATTATGGCTAATTCCTCATCTGTCCAGAAATTGTTGAACTTCAAATTGTCACATTTGTACCAATTTTCTTAAGACAAATCTCTGTTCTCTGGACACAAGAAACAAGTATATTTCTTCAAAGCAATTTTAAAGTTCAAATAGCACACATTTACAACCATCTGCTCCTAAAAGTTCTTCAATGGATATTTCAAACATTAACACATTTCAGTTTGCTGTAGCTAGAAGCAATGTCTGCTGGTCCTTTCCATAAGAAACAGGTAAGTTTTCTATTTATTCAGCGACATATGCATAAATGGTGAAAGGGATGAGCAGGCAACTGACAAACTATATTGTTTATGAGATGAAATTTATAATTTTTTAATCTCCTCAAGGTTATCACTGTATCTTGTTATGGTTCCGATCTAAAACATCCCCCAAAAGTCTCATGTCTTTGGATGGTACTTGGGTCATGCAGGCACTATACTCATCAGCAGATTTACCCACTGATGAGTTCAATGCCTGAATATGCTGTTGGGGCGGAAGCTGGTTAGAGATGGGTCACTGGCACTATGATCTGGAAAAGGGTATCCTTGTCCCAAGCACCTTCCTTCACCTCTGCCATTCTCTGCCTTAGAGTCAGTCGACCATGGACTGAAACCATGAGCCAAAATAAACCTCTCCCCCTTTAAATTACAAGTGTCTGGTATTTTGTCCTAGCAATGGGAAAGTGGCTAAAGACATATTTCATAGTTGGCTAAAATTCAATTGCACTTTCAAGTAACAAACATTTATGTGACTACTCTTTTGGTACAAGTGGCCCACTGCTGTTACTGAACAACACAAACCTAACATTTAGAGATCTTGACAGCATTCTGTCTAGCCATAGCAGAAATTGTACACTGATTTTGCCATTAATTATGCAAACCTCAAGTTAATAAGATGGTGTTTTTCTATGAATGATTCATAATTATAGTTTTTTGCTAATCTCGTCCAATTTGGTTTCTTTTATAGTAAGCATAAAATAGCTGTGCTTTACTCTCCGTGACTAAGCAAGGTTCATTCTCTCTTCCAGGTGAGTCAGAGCCAAGGTTTGTAAGACTGAGCTGACATGAACACATCTCAGTGGCCTGAGTTTGTCAGACAAAAGACTTAGAACTACATACAGGCCAAATTTTATAGCTAAGATGGGAGTCTTTCTGAGGTAGGGATGACAGAAAGACCTGGCAGAAAGGCAGCAAGTGCCAAACAACAAGAAAATATCCAGAGTACTTTTGGAGACAGAGACTGGGTGCACATTCCAGGCAATGAGTAGCATGTGCATGCTCTTTTATATGCACTGTTGTTCTTCATAAAATTTTGGAGGATTAGCTAAATACAGTGGCATTGTTTTTTATAGATGAAGCTCAAACATTCAAGGTAAATCTCATCATATATTTTCTAGGAATGTCCCTAATACTAAAATCTTTGCAGTTAATCGTCTCTCTGGAAAGTTTTTTTGTTTGTTTTGTCTTGTGTTTTGTTTGGTTTTGTTGTTGTTGTTGTTTTCTGCTATAGACTGTTTGCTTCCCCTACAAAAGAAATACGTGTAAGTTGAAGTGCTGTGCCCCAGTGTGACCATACTTGAAGGTAAGCATTTAAAGAGATAATTAAGATTATAAAAGTTGGACCCTGATCTGATAAGACTCATGTCCTTACAAGAAAAGAGATAGGTATCAGGATGCATGTGCACAGGGGAAAGACCATGTAAGAACACAGCAAGATCAACTGTGAGAAATAGATGTCTAGTGTTTAAACTATGTCTCAGATATTTTGTTACGGCATTCCTAACTCACTGAGATATCTGGGCTAACTACTGTGGTAGTAATTGTTTCAAGCTTTATTGTGTCAATATGATTGTCTTGCAAGCAACCAAGGCAATTGGAAGAGCACACTTCTGGATGTGTCTTAGTGTATCAGGGAGGCATCACCTTGGGGTCTGTGTATAGTCCCTCAGACCCTCTTCTCTGGTACTGTTCACCTCCTTAGCTTCCCTGACACCATGAGCTAAGCATTTTTTCTGCACCACACCCTTCTACTGTGGTGTTTCTGCATTGGAGCAAGTCAACCATGGACTGAACCTTGTGAAACTATGTGCAAAACTAAATTTCTTCTCCTTTAGGTTGTGGTTGTCAGATATTGTGTCCTATCAACAGAAACACTAATGAATACAGTTTTCATGGTACAAAGAGAGATATATTTGAAAATATGAGAGTAGCCAGGTGTGGTAGTCCCGGCTACTCTGGAGGATGAGGCAAATGAATCTTAGTCCAAAAGTTTAAGATCAACCCAGGTAACATAGTGAGACCCCATCTGAATAAAATAAAATAAAATTAAATTAAAAAGTAAGAGGGAGAGTATTTTTATTTACCATTAGAACACCTACTTTAGCATATATTAGTTCATTTTCAAAGGATTCACATTTATGAAAGTTCTTAAATAGTAAAGAAATATGCCAGCAAAATGTATATTCATTGTTTTTAGTTTTTCTGTGTGCTATATGATCATTTATATGCTTGTAAGTTAAATAGACTAGGTTTTTGAAAACTTAGTAATGATGAGTACCATATATCTGCTCAAAGGAACTCTAAAATTTTCCCTCCTTGACATTCAGTCAATAAGCAGCTTCTCCTGTCTCCATTCCTGTAAATTCCCACAGTACTAACTGACTAAGGAAGCAGAGCTCAGTTTTTTCAATGTCACCATAAAGACTTTTTTTTTTCAAGAACCTATGCCATAGTATTGGCTTCTATACCCACTGGCAGTGAGCCCTTGCTTGATATGATAAGACACAAGCATTCTGGCTGCTAACATAATTTGTAACAATATGTAACTGGGGAATATGTCATCCTCACCTCTACAGCTCCTACTCAACTCTTCAGCCTAGCCCTCTTGAGCCAGATGGATGATACCTATTCTCCATCCCTTTTTCAGTTTTCCTTCTACTTCAAAAACTGAAATGCTTTTTTCTTTAGTCTCTCATTTTTAATTCATTCTACTAATATATTTAATACATCTAATAATGTTCCAGACAGAGAATTATACATAGGATATATTTTACCTACCTACATGAGATATAGCCTAGGAGAAGACAGAAGAAAAAATTATGTAAGCAAACATATAAATATAACTTGTCAGATAGTTTTGAAGAACATGTAAAAGGTGCAGTGAGAGAGAATAACAACAGTGGAGGGGTCCAGGGAAGAAGGACAGATAGGTCTCACAGTGTTTAGGCAAGTTGAGTGTATAGGGGAGATCTCTGATCCAGCTTAAAGTAATGGTAGAGGTAGCCATAATAGATAAACTGCAAAATGTCAGTGACTTAATACAAAAGATTTTTATTTCTCCTTCACAGACTGTCTTAGTTACTTTTCATTTGTTGCTGAGACAGAATACCTGACACCCAAAATTGGGGAAGAAAGGGGTAATTTCTTACAGTTTCTCAGAAGTTTCGGTCCATACTCAGTTGTATCCAAGACAGGGTAGTGTGGCAGGGTCACCATTCATGGTTGCCACAACTGCAAGGTGCACTGGCAAAAGAGAGAGAGAGAGAGAGAGAGAGAGAGAGAGAGAGCAGAAGCAAAAGAGAGGAAGACCCTCCTCCTTTACGCTGTACCTCAGCTCCACCCCTGGGCAGGTGCAGCACTCACATCACCAATCCCAGCACTAGACAACAAACTGATCACAAGCGCCAGACTCAGCCCCATCAAAAGTATATGAGGACTTGGGGGTACATAGTATCACCCAATACACATACATTCCATGTAGCCATTCACAGAGACTCAGGCTCCTTTCATTTTGTCTCTCAGTCCTACCCTAGAACCTCAGAGGCCTTTGTTTTCAGCCAATGGACAGAAACAAAATGGCACTGGCTAAGCCCTTCAGCCAAGAAATTATCATTTGTATACATATTCCATGTTCCCTTAATCCATCCAAATGCAAGGGCAATTATAGGGCACTAACTTCCCAGAAATAACTATACACTTTAGAAGAACCCAAACATTAGTAGTCTTGTCACCTCTTCCACTGCCTCTCTTTGAGGAAAAGACACTGAAGAAATTTGAAGAACAAGAAGTCAGACCATGGCTGGGTATGGTGATACATGCAGATGATACCAGGATTCAAGAAATTGAGGCCTGGAGTGGTGGTACATGCCAGTAATCCCAGCACTCAGGAGTCTGGGGCAGTAAGATTGCCATGATTTCAATGCCAACCTAAACTACAGAGCCGCACCCTATCTCAAAAAAAAAAAAAAAAAAAAAAAACTTCATACCTGGTGAAGAACTTTGGGAAAGTGGGTAACTAGTCAGAAGGAGTTAAAATTGAAAAAATTTAGCCTCAAAATGAAAAGAGATTTCCATGTTCCAAGGTCAGAAAAAAGAAACTGAAGTATAGTGGACAAATAAAAAAGGTGAATTCAGTGATGTTTGAGATGTGGGAAGAAAACAGATCTGTAGACTGTTCTAGGCCATACTGAGGCATTTGTATATTTTTGTTATCAAAGTGTTTTAACCACCATAATGGTCAGATTTATTTTTGAGAAACGTTTACCAAGATGTCATGAGAAGATTGGCAAGGGGTAAGTGACAAGGTTAAGAAACCAGAAATGAGACTCATTTATTTTCTAAACCAAACTTCATTTTGTATTTTTTTTAAAAAAGTGTGGTGATAATGTGTATCGAAAGAAAAGAACTTGTCAACCTTGAGAACCATAGGTCATTTATTTGACCAAATATGCACTTGCTCATTGGATGGGAGGCAAATGGCATATGGGTAGCAGCTGGGTCTTTCGTTTTGGTAATGGTTAGACATATCTAAAAGGCCTGGGGTTCTAGTGGCTAGCAAAGGAGATTTAGAAGAGACACCAACAGCCTGGTGCTTTCTTGTAGGCAGATAGTCTAGATGGTGGTGAGTTCAGAATTGTTAATACTGACAAACTGAAATCAAGAAGTAGTTGTCTGACTCCCTTCATGACAATTGATGGAACACAGGTGATATATATCATATACATCATCAGTTTCCAGAGCAGTCATATTAATTGTTTGCTTATCAGTCTTAGGTAATAAAATGCCTTCCCTTCCTCCAAATTTTCAGAATATTGCTATGAATGAGAATTTAAAATGTATTGGGGGGTAAGCATATAGTTGTTATGTGATCTAAGATTCTGGTATTGAAAAGCGAAAATATTAGAGTTCTTCCATATATCAAAATACCATGGGAGACAAAATTCAGTACCAAAGAACCCAGGGAAAAAAAAGAAGGTGATATATTGCAGAATTTAAGGGATCAGTAAAAGATGTTTGCTTCCTAGAATTCAGTGTGTCTGACTTCCAAGTTACCTGAGGATTATCTACAAGCTTAGCTGCCTCTGATGAGTTTTCTGAAAGAAGAAACCAACCCTCCAGCCTGTTTCAGAAGCCCAAGGATAAAGGATTCTGCCGTGTTCCAATATATTTCAGATGTGTTTTAAATAAACCAAGATTCCTCATGCTGTGTGCATGGTGTTTTGCAAGAACGCAGATTTGTTTCTGCCTTAAAGGACTAAGATATAGGTGATTTGTCAAAAGGCCCGCATACCTGACACAGGATGCGCAAAAAGGTATGACGGGAAAAAAGAAGATTAACATGGCTTTACCCAAGGCAGTAGCCTGTCATCTGGCATAGAACCTGTTCCATTTGCAGCCTAGGTATAATGACAGAAAAGGAATCAAAATGAACTTACAGTAATAAGGGAAGAAAAATAATCATAATTTGCAAAGATCCAGCTCACTAAATAGTGTGGAAATTCTGTATGATTTTCCTAGACACCCTCACTTAAATATTATTAATGAGATGAGGACTTAAAGGAATTCTTTGGCAATTTTCATTAGAGCTTTTAAAAAAGATCATCTGTATAGACATGGGCACACTCTGATTAAAAAGAACGTTTAATCGGTTTTTTACCCAACTCTTTGGCTACAAGGACCTAGGTCGTTTTGCAGGAACTTTTTGTTGAGCTGTTTTGGGAACAGACTGACTTGCCAAGCACAATTAACAACTGTGAAGGGTTATAAAACCCAGACATTCCTCTCTGAAAGTTATAAACTCCACGTATAAAGACAAGATACTGAAAAAATAAAAGGAAAAGGCAGCCTGTTGCCTTCATTTGCAAAGTCAGTTCTGTGTACTAGAGCTTTTACCCCCAAATTAGCTGATGTTATGGTCTGAGTGTCACTTTCAAAATTCATGTTGAAATTTCACTTTCATTGTAACCATATTAGTAGGTGGTTCCATTAAGGGGTGATTAGGTCATGAGGGAATCTGTTCCCCATGAATGGGTTAATGTTAATATCCCCAAAGTGAGTTAGTTATCTGGGTAATGAATAGCTGATAAAGAAGATGAATTCAGACAGAGTTTTTTTTTTCTCTGTCTCATGGTACATCTTCTCATGATACCATAATATGATGTAGCACAGAGGACCTCACCAGATGCCAACACTCAGCTCTTGGACTTTCCAGCCTCCAGGAGTAAACAAAATAAACTTTTCTTATTATGGTTCAGATATAAAATATTCTCTAAATACCTCCTGTGTCTAAATGTGAGACTTTTGGGCAATGATTATATCATGGGGATGCCATCCTCATCAGTAGATTAATCCATGGGTGAGTTCATAGCTGAATGTACTCTTAGGAGGCAGGACCCAGATGGGGAAAGTGGGTAACTGGAGTGTAATCTGGGAGGGTAAACTTTTGTCCCAAACTCCGTTCTCTCCCTCTGCTTCCAGAATGCCATGGCTTGAGCAGCTTTCCTCCAGCAGGTCCTTCCATCATGCCCTGTCTGCCTTAAACCAGTGGAACATGGACCAAACACTCAATAATTGTGAGCCAAAAGTAGTATTTCCTCCTTTAAATTGTGGGCATCAGGCACTTTGCCCAAGTGACAGGAAAGTTAATTCATTTCTTTATAAATTACTCAGTCCATAATAACTGTTGTAGCATGAGAAAACAAAGACCATCTAGAGTCTAAACTCTACACTGCTGCTGTAGTGCAGCCAGTACTCAGCAAGGAGGGTGGCTCTGGCAGGGTGTTTACCTCTCAGAGCAACACTATCTATTCAACAAATGAAGGAGTTGGTATATAGGACTTCTGAATTGACTCAGGTTTGTTCTAACATGGAGTTTCTCAGATGCAGTAATGCTTTGAAAACTTCACTTCAAGTGTACAAAGATAACAGAAAGCACCATGTAGGTAGACCATCAAAGGTAGCAGCCGATTTAGAGGTCTCTGTGGCTTGAAGATGAGAGAGTCATGTGTTGAGCATTTCAGTTACAATTCTGAGTTTCCACCGGCAGACCTAATCCTGTCACATATTTGGATGTTGGTTTGACCAATGTTGATAGAATCTACATGTATACATCAATTCTTGGGGCAGTCACTGAGTTTCAGAAATCTCCAGTATGGAGCCAAAAGGAAAACTAAGTTTAAGGCTTTACTATTTGAGCAAAACAAATTTGATTTTAGAAGGAATAAAACACCCTATTTTATTGTCTCCCCGAGAACACTTCCATTTCACCTTAGAGTGGAAAATAAAATGAGAAGCCTTGCTTTGAGTAAACCAACACTCAAAATGATGATCTGAAAGAACAAAAACCTCTCCTTTGGCTTCCTAGCATTTCTATTTTCACTGTGTACCATGTATCATCACATGGCAATAATCTGGGATGTTATACAGCAGAAGAAAATGCAGAACCATTTTAAGTAATCACTTTTGTTTGTTTTCACTAAGTGGCATTTACAGAATTAGTAGCACCCTGGCACAGAACTTTACAAATCTCAGTCAAGAAATTTCAACTGCTGTTGCAGTTTTTGATAAAAATTAGTTTGATGATCAGCTGGATACCATCAACACACAAGATGCTCAGTACACAGAATATAATATGAGATGCTGAGGCAGAATGTTCTTGCACATTTCAGAGCCTTCTGTGGTGAAATAAAACCTTTAAATAGGTGGTGAAAAATAGAGAATACATGGTATGTAGAATGCAACAATGCTAAAATATGTGCTTAGTTTATGTGAATCTCTAAAAGAGGGTTTCTTTAATCTACTGCTTTTAAATGTCCTTAATTTCTTCCTTCGAATACAGGAGCAATGGCAACTATCATTTATGAAACACATCTCCACTTGGGATAATGTTTTTAATATTTCATTTGTTCAACAAATTGTTTTTGAGCACTGACTACTTGCCTAGCCCAGTATGAAAAATTAGGCATAGAGTGCTAAACTTCCACTCCATCTATTCCCTCAAGGACTATATACCCAAGAAGTGGAGGCTCATGGTGAATAAATAGACTCATACAACATTATCACAGCTGTAGACAGCATGATAACAAAGTTTTAAAATTATCAGAGAGAGTAAAACTAGAAGAGAAAGAAGAGAACTCCTCCCTGAGAAAGTGAGTTGAAACCTAGAAGTGTTCCACCAGGCAGTTGGTGGGAGGAAGAGCATTGCAGAGACAAGAGAATGCACAAAGGTTCTCCCTTCCTCCATAAAAAAAGGCTAACCTGATGCTGAGAGAGATTAACTAACTGTACCTAAGGTGATATACTTTATATTTAGATGTTCCCCCAAAAGCCTCATGTTCTCATACACAGGGCTTTTGAAGGTGACTGAATCATGGGGGCAATACAGCTGACTTGCTATCAGGAGGTGGGGTCTGATTGGAGGAGAAGGAGGGTCACTGGGGACTTGACCTAGAAGGATGCATCTTCCTCCCCAGTTCCTCCATTCACTGTGCTCTCTGGCTGCTATGATGTGAGCAGCTTTCCTCTGCCACGCCCTTCCATCATGACCTTCCTGTTTTAGAGCTAGCTAATTGTGAACTAAAGTCATGAGCCAAATAAACCTTTCCTCTTTTAAATTGTGGATATCAGTGGCATTGCTGAGACAAAATATTCAACACCCAAAATTAAGGAAGGAAAGGTTTATTTAGCTCACAGTTTGTAGAGGTTTCTGATAATTAGCTGACTCTAACACAGGGTGGCATGGCTCAGGGGCCACAGTCCATGGCTATGGAAGACAGCAAAAGCAACAAGAGAAAAATAAAGCAGGGAGGAAGCAAGACTCTTGTCCTCCTTTATATTTTATGCAGGCTACCTGCCCTTGCATGGATGTTGCACTCAGACTATCTCTGTACCCTCCTCCTCCACAGGCTCAGGATGTTTACAAAGCGAGGACCCTGGCCCCCTGCTGAGTCACTTAGTTAAATTCTCAAATTGACACAATAAACAAAATCCTAAAGTGGTAAGGGTATGTCTTCTACATCCTAAGACATAGTACTGCTGAGTTACTTAGTTAAGCTTCTAGACTTCTCAAGTTGACACAATATATAAACCATTACAGTCAGATATTACGTTTTAGTGACAAGCCAGTGGATAACACATAAGGCAATGTAGCCAGTAGTGGCAAGCAAGGAATCAAAGATAGACATAATACCAGAGATCCCAAAGTGAAGGAACCTATGGGAAACAAGAAGATTGTCTTAGTTACTTTTCACTGTTGCTGGGACAAAACACCTGACACCCAAAACTAAAGAAGGAAAGGTTTATTTAGCTTACAGTTTTTGGAGGTTTCAGTCCATAATCAGCTGGCTCTAAGGCAGGGTGACATGGTACAGGGGCAACACTTCAAGGCAGCACCAGCAAACGCAGCCAGAGCAAAAAGGGGTCAGAGCAAGCCTCTTTTTCTCCCTTATATTGTACACAGGACACTACCCCTCTCCAGGGTAGGTGTGGCTTCACAAATCTCCTTGCCTTCCCTTGTGCAGGATGAGGATATTTAGAAAGTAAGAAGCCTGGCTCCCTGCTGAGTCTCTCAGTTAAACTTCTGACCTTCTCAAATTGACACAATGAACAGGTAACTGCTTGTGTTGCACATCCCAGGATGTAGAGCTGCTGAGTTACTTAATTAAGCTTCTAGACTTCTCAAGTTGACACAATGTATAAACCATAACAAAGATATTCACACTGAGGTATTATACTGATGAGTTCACTTCTCATGCCTTACATTGAATACTTCTCTTTTGAAAGCACCAGGAAAAAAATTCTCCAAGTCATGTTCAGCACCTTACAATGCTTTGGTAAATCATCACTGCCTTTGTTATTATAATTTGGCTTCTTTTGCAGTCGCCAGTGTTGGAGCCCTCACAATGACAGGAGATACGGGGCTCACTGAGCCAGAAGGATCATCCCATAAATCCTGATGCCATTTTGAGAACAGTAAAAAGCAAACAACCCATGACATTATGGAGTTAGGAGGTGAACAAATATCACCTTCCTCCTGAATATGAGAATAAAATGCATTAGATAAATAAAAAAGCTGACCATCATATATAAAGGACACAGAACACTGCTGATAAAAGTCAGATGAAGAAAATTAAATCTACTCTTGACTGGATGAACCAGGTCATGCAGTAATGATAGGATTCAGAACATGCAATCCCAAAACATGGCACCATGGCATACTGAATATTTTAGAATAAAGAACTTAGAAAATCTGAACCTACAAGAAAGAACCTCTGAATTCTTCTTTTCTCCCCACCTCCTATCGTGCAGGTCATAAGGCCCTCATATGGAGGCAGGAGATTAGGGTGTGGCCAATCTGCTGAGAAAGTAGGCATAACTGGTTAATGATGGAGATCCAGTGGCCACTGTGAGTTCTCCAGTGTCTTGCTTTTGCTCTGTGAATGTACTTCTTTTCCTATGTTTGATAAATGAAAAACCTCTCTACCTTTTTTGTATGTCTTAACCAATTCTTTGTTCAGGACACCAGGAACCTGGGAAGAATCCCTGAAAAGAGTCTACAGGACCCTAGTTCCCCATAATATGAGAGATGTCATCGTATGCCCAAGGAAAAGTACATTTTACCTCGAAAAGTACATTTTACCAAGGAATGCCAGGAGGAATCTGAGCAGACAAGCCTTGCTCTTTCCATAGATTATTGCATTAATTTTTTAAATTTAGATACTCATCAAATTTTTATCATATCACATACTCCCTCCATCATATTTTTCCACAATTCTCCATTCTTTATCCCACACCAAGCTTAACTCTTTCTTGACATCTTCACAACTTTATGAAGAATCTTCTGCCATATAAAACTTTTATTAAATGTATTTGTATGTTTTCCCCTTATTAATCTCTTTTGTTAAGGGGGCCTCAGTCAATGAACTTAAAATGAGCGGAGGAGAACAATATTTTTCCTCCCCTACATTAGTGCACCTGTGAAGTTGTCAGAGGCATCTAGTCAGTCTTTACTCCCAATCAGTGTCAGTTTCTACCACTTTTTTTGCTAATTCTGGCCTGAAAAGTTAATCACTGTTAGACAGTATCTCTTGAAAGCCACACACATGGAGAGTTGACAATGGAATTTGGGAATGCTGCTAAGATTGGATCAGTGCCAGCTGTTAGACAATAAACTTCCAAAAATAAATAAATAAATAATAAAAGTAAAACCCTGATTCTTATACTGATATAAAACAAACCACAATAAACATTTTATTTATCACATTACTCAGTGATAGAACCAGTATACAAGAAAACTGGTTCAAAAAATAGCCAAATG
The DNA here is from genome assembly GCA_004363535.1 of Dasyprocta punctata. Lineage (NCBI taxonomy): Eukaryota > Metazoa > Chordata > Mammalia > Rodentia > Dasyproctidae > Dasyprocta > Dasyprocta punctata. The sequence goes on from RJWM01005418.1 coordinate 36,816, forward strand.
ACAGATATACCTGTGATAGTGACATAAACAGCAAATTGAACAAATTTGGCCTCTTTCACAGTGGAGGAGAGGAGTCAATTGAACTTTCGCAGAGTAGGATAGAATTTGTATGTCTATATGCAATAATTTTTTGTATGCTTTCAATTATGTGCAACCTATAGAGCAAAAATAGTGCCAACATTATAAAAGGTAGTGTTAGGTAACCTTGAAGTTGTGCTTTTAGAAAGCCCACAGATTTCCACTAAAACACAAATTTTTCATGACACAAATGAAATGGCCACCATGGTAGAGCTGCCCACTTCAGACAAATCACTGAATGGCAGAAAGACAAATAAACTTAGAATAAGAGGCTTAATTCTCTTTGTTGAAATTAAGAGAAGAGAGCCGGGTGTGGTAGTGCATGCCTTTAATCCCAGCACTTGGGAGGCTGAGGTAGGAGGAGCGTTGTGAGTTCGAGGCTGGCTTGGGCTACAACATGAGCACAAGGCCAGCCTGAGCTACACAGTGCAACCCTGCCTCAAAATACCAGGGCCGGGCTACACGAGCACAAGGCCGGCCTGAGCTACACAGTGTAACCCTGCCTCATAAAACCAGGGCCAGGAGTTTGGCTCAATGACAAGCACCTGTCTGACAGGCACGAGGTTGTGAGTTCAATCCCCTGTGCCACCAAAAATAAATAAATGAAGAAAGAAAGAAAGAAAGAAAGAAAGAAAGAAAGAAAGAAAGAAAGAAAGAAGAGAAGAGATACCCCTCCCCTCTCTTTTCTTAGAGCAGGGGCTTTAGAAAACCTTTAATCCTAGGCACTTTTTCCTCTCTTTGACATTTACATAAATCTTCTTGAAAATTAGATAGCCTTAGTTAACTTGGTGACCCAGGAATACCTTTCTCAAGGACTGGGAGCCTTTTGAAATACAAACATCAAGGGAGGTGGCCCTCCCATTTCTTTTTTTTTTTTTTTTTTTTTTTTTTTTTTTGGTACAGGGATCAATCTCACAAACTTGTGCTTGCCAAAGTCTCCCTATTTCTGTGAGAAGATTGGAACCTAACTTCAGTGGATGTTTTACTTCAAGTTGCAACACTGTTCCTTTTTTCCTTTTTAAAATGAATGCTATTTTAATTGACAAATCATAACTGTATCAAAATGTTGGGGTACTGCATGATGTTTTGATATAAGTATACAATATGGAATGACTAAATCAAGCCAATTAACATCTACCACCTTAATATTTTTGGGGTGACACATTTGATGTTTGCTCTTTTATTTAGAAACATACAACACATTACTATAGACTATAGTCACATAACTTTACAGTGAATCTCAAAATTTATTCCTTTTGTGTTGATGAATCTTTGTATGCTTTAGCCACAAACTTCCCATTCCATTCTCTGCCATAGGGCCTGGGAAATATTATCTTCTTTGAATTCAACTTTTTTTACATTCCACATTTAAGTGAGATTATACTGTCTTTGTCTTGCTGTGTCTGCTTTATTTCACTTAATATGTCCTCCAGTTCCACCCATTTTGATCCATGGCAGGGTTTCATTCTTCTTTATGGCTGAATTATATTCTATTGTATATACATGCCACATTTTCTTTATCCATTCATTGATACACATTTAGGTTGATTCTGTATGTGAGTAATGTTGTAGTGCACATGGAAGTACATACATCCCTTTATATTAATTCCAGGCCCTTTGGATATACTCCTGAAAGTGGGATTCTGGATTGTATAGTAGTTCTAGTTTTAGCATTTTTCTTTTTTTATTGGTTTCTCAAAGCCAATTCTCTTCATAAAGATATGAGAGATTTATTTTTCTTCTGGATAAATAATAAGCTAACGTGATGGCTATCTCAATCATGAGAGAAAGTTAAGATAAAAATCTAGGTGACAAATGGTGCTATAGATTCTCTTACTTGAGGACTAGCTATTGTTTATCTTAAAAACATTCATGTAATGGGTTATATCTGGCTCTATGAGTTTCTCTTTTGTCTTTCCCACCTCTTATCAAGCTGCTTATAATGTGTACAACATTCTGGTTTACTTCTTATTAAAGACTAAAACTGATTTCTTTCTGTACTATCTACATAAAGAGAAATTTGTGAGTTGGAAGGTAATTTTGTTTTACATTAAATTTCCCCAACAGTACTTGACCCTTCCTGGTGTACCATGAATTCTGGAAACATCCGGCCAGATCAAGAATGCTATGAACTGAACTGCTTGTTTTTGCTAGTCATTGCCTTTTTGCCTCCAGAGATAAGAATCACCCTTTTCAAAATAACCAAACATTGAACTACACTCATTCCAAGCATATAGCAAAACCTCAGTAATATGTGTGGCTTGCTATAAATAATTAGAAGACCTGAGAAAAAAAGCAGCCCAGGAAAGATGGAAATACCTGGAGCAAATATGGCATCCCTTGATTATTATTATAGCTGGCACTGAGCTTTGAAACTTTGCTCCTCAAACGTCACCAACACAAGCTGATGATGAACAAACCTAAGTCTTTTCCTCACCGCAGTTAAGGCTGAAAACTACTTCACAACCTTTGGCAATGTCTGAGAAGGCAGAATTTAAAGCCAGAATGAGAATAGGTAATTTGATTTAAGGTAAATATTCCAAAAGGGATTGAGGTATGTAAATATTGTAACAACCCAGAATTGGTAAACACAGTAAAGTGAGAATTTTGAGCAGAGGGATTTTTTAAATCTCAAGGCACAAACTATTGATGTTTTCCATTGAAGAGTTTATGGGTCTTTTGGGAAGTTTTTATAATGAACAGCTAAACCATTTACTTGTATACTAAAGTCACACTAATGAAGACAGAGGAATTGCACAAACTCAGATTAGTGCAAAAAGAAAGCCTTGGCTTCAATTCTCAACATCCAGACTGTGTGGGGGTAGAGGGCTTTGACTTTCAGAAATACAGGTCAAAACTCATATGTGCAGGAAATATTCTCTTTTTTTTTCCCAAACTCAGTTTATTTTCTATTTTGAGCCAGTATGTTGCTTTGTTGTTGTTGTTGTTGTTAGGTTTTTTAATAGTTGTGTTTATTAATATTATCCTAAAGGTACACACAAGATTTCTGAAGCAAAGCAGATTATCTATGAACACAGAGAAATACTGAAAGATTTGTTTTTCTTCAGGCCCTGATAATACTGGGAAATCATCTCAGCCTATTAAGTTTCATCATACCACACTTCCAGGGTCTTTCAAAGTACACGGAGAGAGAGAGTTATTTCTAGTCCTTGTGTCACCTGTCCTCTTGGGACCACTCTTATCTGGCCTTCAGTCATCAGCTCATGATTTTCCCCTGAGGTATCCATTCTCCCTCTTACCTGGTCCCCAGAGCCCAGCAGCAACTTTCTCCTCCTTCCATTTGCTGAACACTCAATAAATGTACCTTTGTGTTAGATTGAGTCATCTCTCTGACAGTGTCCAACTCTCCCTTTTGAGCCAGCTTCAACTTGCAAGCCTCCTCTTCTAGGGTCTTGCACTCCCCTAGAGATCTATGTAGGGTACATACCACAAGGCCCTTTAACTAGGGAAATAGTCCACCTGCCTCTACTTTCATTTTTCCCCCCCTATGCTCTTGCACTCTGACCATGTGGGCTTCCAAAACCAAAGGGAGAAATAAGATAAATCTACCAATTTTGGAAAAGAAAAAGAAAAGGAAAGAAAGAAAGAAAGAAAGAAAGAAAGAAAGAAAGAAAGAAAGAAAGAAAGAAAAAGAAAGAAAGAAAGAAAGAAAGGTAAAAGTTTGTAACTGAGGAGAATGTCTACAGGGCTCAAAACTTACAACTAGTTTCTTTAAATTGGAAAGAAGGGAATGACACAATTCTTCTAGCACTCTACCTATTGGTCTTTGCTCTATCTGTTTCTTTGTATACTCCACCACCAAAAAAAAAAAAAAATATATATATATATATATATATATATATATATATATATATATATCACAAAACCAGAGCCAGGTATAGAATGATTCACATTCAGAAGCAATTGGCCTTGGCGCTCTGGCAGGGACATTTCTGTCCCTGGGCAGCCCTTAAAAACTAAACGTGTTCCAAAAGTAGCACATATGCAGAAAGAGGAAATCTGGGGAAGTTCCAAATCCCAGAAGGAAAAATAAGCATAGCCCATGTGAAACATGAAGACGGGACTAAGAAGAGAGGTCAGAAGTAAAAATGGAGCCAACCCAGGAACTGAAAAGGGGATGCAAATCACAAAAGTCTGAGTGAGAAAAAAGGACCAAGAGGAGCCTTTCTGATTGCTGATCACGAGCCCAAGAGGGAAGGGCACAAAGTTTCCTGGGGGAAAGAAGAAATTGACTATTTTATAACATTAGAATTACAGGAAAAGTAGAAAAGTGGCAAATGTCTTCTTGTACTATCTGCTGTTCCCAGGTATGGAAAGTCCCAGTGCTGGGATTCTGCATATCACTCATCCCTATTCAAAGCACAGAAGCGAGGATCCCCTTGGGCTGGACCTGCGGCATGGGTCACAGAAGACCATGGGAGCAGTCAGCACTGGGCCCTGCCAACAGAAAGCGTGCTTCCCAGGCAGTAAGGGGAATATGGCAGCTTCCTGCTGCCCTTCTCTCCTTCAGAGCCCATTGTTCTTCCCTATTTCCTCACTTCCCTCCTGGGTGTTGAAGCTTTATCTTATTGAGGAAAATAAGGGAGGGATGTTCAAACAAACCTCCTAAGCTCACCTGATCCCTGCAAAATATATTGAACAAGAGATCCCCTTAGACTATAATCAAAATGCCAATATGGATACTCCCTCAAGTCCAAAACATTTTCCCTTAATTCTTCTCTTAACAGAAAACATTTTGACTCTAATTAACTTTCCCAGGGAATATTCTAGAACAAAGAGCCATTGCACATGGGTCAGCCAAGCGCAATGGTCACTGACAATTAGCCATCAGTGGACCGGGATATAGCTCAGCAGCACAGCACCTGGCTGGCAAGCGCAAGGTTATGAGTTGGATCCCCAGGACAAATAAAAAAAAAAAAAGAAAAGAAAAGAAAAAGAAAAAGAATTAACCATCAGTGAAAGGATAAATTAAGTGCTGCTGATACTGTGAGGGAAATCTGAGAAAAGAAATTAGTATATGATGGCAGTTGTTACATGTCAAGCACTCAAATAAGCACCTTTATATAGGTTCATATTTAATTTGCGTAACAACTATAGGAAGTCAGCACTATGACCCGTGATTGACAGTTCAAACACTTGGGCTAAGTGGTCAACAACTTGCTGCCCTGTCAGAAAGTTCTGGAACCAAGGCCTGAATTCTGCTTTGCTATATCCTGACCTCTGCTCCTCCTTCCTTCAGGGACAGCAGGTCTCTACCTACTTGTGCACTCATCCCTCACAGTGACTCCTTTCAATCCCATAGAACCTCACTCTGTATTTTGTGTTAGTCACATATGACTAGCATAAAAAATGAACTTTACTAATGCTTGGAGACATGAAGCACTCTGTGAAAATAAATCAACTTCCTGCTGGACTTTGTGAATTTATATTAACTTCATGAGAGCCACAATTGCTGTAGTAGAACAAGAATAAAATGGGGAAATGAAGAAGGCACAGATATTGTACAATACCAGTTTCAGTAATCCAGACATTCTTGGAATTATTCACTAATTTAACAAGGAAGTAATTGAGCTCATTACGCATGGGTTTCACTCCTGCTTGTGGATAATGAAGTGATGCGAGAGCGAGCTATGGAAATAACTTCAACAAAATGTGACAGAGGACTGTAAGAGAGAACCAAGTGCTATGGGAGAACAGAGGAGAAAGCCTGATTGGTTGGCACTGAAGAGTGTTTCAAGAAGAAAGCGGGTAAAAAGACACTGCCGAAAAGGAGAACATTGTGTGCAAAAACTTGGACGTGTAAAAGAAAGGACTGACACTGATAATAACACATAAAGTCAGAGTTCACAGCATGCTGACTATGATGACAGTGTGAAGTCAGATCCCACTGGGTTTTCTACATCACACTCAGTATCACAAAATGTCCCAAATGGAAGACAAAGAGCATGCAGTCCTGATGGAAACAGAGCCCCAACCATGAGACATAGCACTAGAAATCTCCCTTAAGGGGATTGGGCCCAAACTAAGAGCTGTAAGACCCTGTCATTTGGTGATATGGATGTTATAAAGCCAAAACAGAGCACACAAGAATTTTCATAGAAATATGTATGTGCTTTATTGTTTTGTCCCTAGAAGAAAACAAACCCATTACATTGAAAAATTATCAATATAGAATTGCTTTAAATCACTTATGAGTAATAGAAATTCCTATATTTCCTGTTATAATAACAAAATAAATGCTACAAAGGTACAGAAAGGCAGCTTCAGAGAGTTGAGATTTCTGAGAGGCCTCTAAATTTTTTCTCTAACAAGTGCCAGAGTTAACTGTATTTATCCAAAAGAAAAGAAAAGTTCTAAATTAACAAAAAAAAAAATAGCTTTAGGGTCCTTGCATCATGTGACTGTTTTTATGCACTCATTTTACTCTGTGCTCAAATTTTTTAAAATTCTCATTTAAAAAACCCATGCATATTTTATGAATTGAGCCTAAATGTCCCATCATCACAAATTCCTAAGACTCTTGCTGCTCATGAACTGATCATTAGTGAATTCATTTTGTATTCTAGTGGTTGTCAAAGGCCATTCTGAAGGTGTTACATAGAGTTTTGACATTAATTGATGAATACTTAAGCTCATCATAACTCTGCTGGGATTCAGAACAGTAGAAATTAGAAAGATGAATTGCAGGAGATGAATCCATTGAAAAGAAATGTGACTTCAGAGTCATTACTGTTGAATGTCTAGGTTTTCGTGACATCCACACAGAATACAGTAAGGGATCTTGGTTGCTGTCACGCAGAGGGCTGGGGGAGGAGGGCGGTTATTCTGTACAGCTCTGTGTCCTGGGAACACATGAGGACTAAATTTACCTTCTTCCATTAACTAGTTAAAGATGAGCATCTCCAGTAGTGAAAAAAAAATCTATTAGGTGGAAATCATATTACTACCAAAGGATTTGTAGAAATGGAAAATGTCACTCTTAGCCTAGCAGACAAGAATCAGGGTCATAGAATCCCATCGGCTTTGACAAGCAAGTATTAAATAAAGATATTGAGCTCAGAAAGAAATAGAGCAGTTTACCTTAGCAGCAATGGGTACTTGTTCAGCTATGCTATCTGAATAACTCCAGGGTCTGGATATTATCGAGCTTTCTAAAAACAATAAATAAAATTTAAAAAAAACCGGGGAACTGGTGAGATGATGACAAGATAGGTTGAAAATCAATTAATACTTGAAATCTATAGCTTGGGTTCAAATTTCTACAGGGTCATATTCTTGGAATCAAAAATTAAATGGGCACAAATGTTGACTTTTCATTCCTCTTTAAAACACCATAAAGCAATTGCTTTGATTTTTTTTTTATTTGTACTCTAACCTACAGAGTTTCAACTGGTCAGAAGAAAGACCATGTGTCAAAGGGTTTAGAAAAACATAGAGGATTTTATGAAGACCCTTTCTTAGTGAAAGCAAGAAAGTAATTAGCTAAGCTTTTAGGAAACACTAAGTTCATTAAAATAATTAATAGCTACAATTCCCCGGGGTCTGACAAAGCACTGGCCTCTATGTACCTTTATTTCTCATAACCTATGGATGAGGAAAAGGTATAATTATCTTTAATTTACAAATGAATAAGCTGCAACTTGGAAGCATCTGTTGAATTTTCAATGTCATTTAGTTGTTTAATCTTGTTTCAATCCTAGGAAATTTAACTCAAGGCCGCAGTGTAACAATCATCTCCCAGTTTTAACCCAGGTGACTTATTCACCAGGAATGCAACATGAACCCACTCAGCTCAAGACAGAAAATAATTTTTCTCACTGTAGCCAGTGTTCCTTGTAGGTATTTGACTGATACCATGTGTTTAAAGTGTAATGGAAAATTGGGGACTGAATTTATATTCTTACAGATTACAATGGTATTACCTAGCAGTCACAGTAATATAGGTCATGGAATTGTCAGAGTTCTTCTGAGTATTACATTCAATCTTGCTTCTTAAAACTATTTTTAAATTTGGAAACCAACTAAATATATTTTCTGGAATCTAGCATACACATTATGTTCCTGTTTGTTTAATATTTTATGGCCTTTTAAACATTTATTTGGTAGTAAAATATTAGCTAACACAAAGGATTGTACTGTCAAATCACACTCACAAGGATTGGAGCTATTCTCCAGTTTCAAATTTGATAGATAACTTCCAGAATTCATGTCATCACAAGGTACTGCAGAGGGTAGATAAGTGTGCAACTTATGCCTCAGGTTATATTTTTCTGCATGGATACCCTGGGTATGATTAAATCTACAAGGTTTGTATGTGGTGAATAAGTGTATTATTTATATAAAAGCAATGTAATTTAGTCAGGAAATATCTCTGCTTTACACTTTGACAATTACATAGTTTATGTGACATCTTCCAGTGAGCCATGTCCCAGCAACCCTTAGATTCGAGGTTTACTTATTATAATCAATCTTTTGACAGACCAGCTATTTGCTTGCTAAAAATATGCTGCACATAAGTAATCTCCCACTATTAAATACCACTAATCTGTTGGTCAGCAAGTTTGTCTTTAGCACATTTACAAAGGTTCTTGACTAGATCATCTTTCTTTCTTTCCCAGGCTTCTATCAAGAGAATGAATGCATAGCTACTGCTATTCTTTTCCTTACTAAATATATACTTACTGAGGGCATCTTTGAAAGTATAGGAAAATGCAATTTGAAAGTAGAAATCATCTGTACTTACAGAGCATTGTAAATCCAGAAATACTTACTATTAAAAATACTTTGTTTTACTCTAGTCATTTTTCTATGAAGATTGCATTTCTATGCAAAATTAATGAAAATTATATTATTTTTATATATTGTGTATTAAACTTCTCATTACTCTGAGCAACACATTGAAACCTACAGTCCTTTGTGTGTGTGTATGGCTGTGTGCTAAGAATCAAACCCAAGAACCCAAGACCTTGTGCACGCTAAGCATATACTTTACTACTATGCTATGCTTCCAGCCCTATATTTCTATGTTTCTAGATAATATTTTAAGTACTTTGATAATATTCTTTGTACCCTTCCATTCTTTTAAGAAATAGTCTATATCATATACTTATATTGCTATACACTGGTGGCATTTTACCCTTAGAAAAATTTCAACCTATACTACATTCCCAAAGAGCTATTCAAATAGTAGTCCTAGGCTTTTTCTGTATACGTGACAATGCCAGATTTTAAACCATAGTTTAAATTTTTATAACTCAGATAGGAAACTATCCCAGTTTCTGAGTAGCTACAATTAGGAGAGCTCTCTGATTGTTCAACACTGGCCATGTCACATAAACAAGAAATAAGCCATTGTGTTAAGCCCCTGATACTGGGGATTATTTGTTACTTCAGCACAAGCTAGTCTATCCCTATTGATGATACACTTAGAAATGCCTTTCCAAGTCATTTTTTTCTTTAGCTTAATTTACATAATAATTTTTGCTGTATATATTTTATAATGGCAAATATAAAATTATTTGAAAATTGTGGATTTTTCCTTTGATTTTTTTTTTTTTTTTTTTTTTTTTTTTTTTTTTTTTTTTTTTTTTTTTTTTTTTTTTTGCATTGAGAGGTTTTTTTCGCTAAATACAGTTGAGATAAAAATTTACCTGTTTCCTTCTGGTTCTTTTTAGTTTTGTTTTTATACTTCATTCTTTTTTCAAACAGCACTTACGTTATTTTGTTTTAATCACAGCATTCTCACTGATGTGTATTAAAAGCCAAAAAATCTTGAAAAATATAACAATACAGAAATAAAGATAAAAATCTTATGCTACAACTCAAAGACAATAATTTTTAAACATGTAAATTTTGAATCATTAAAATTTTTCCAATGCACTTCTAAATTTAAGTACAGAAATGATAATTTTTAATATTTTCAAACCCACTTTTATTTATGTAAAACATTACAAATATTTGCCAAGAGAAATAAGAACTTCAGAAACTTTCTGTTTAGTGTTTTGTAGTGTAAATAAACCAAATGTGAATTGTTTAATTCATTAATTTGAGGACTAAAAGTTGTTTCTAATTTTTCACTATTGTAAATAATAAAGTGACGATTGGTCTTGTGTACATACCCTCGTATATATTAATGATTTCCAAAAATAGATTTCAAATAGTATGTACATTAGTTTTCTTCTTTTATTTTTATCATTGTGTGTGTGGGGGGGGGGCACTGGGGATTGGACTCCCAACCTCACTCCTGCCAGGGCAGGCGCTTAAACCACTAAGCCAAACTCGTGGCCCTAGTTTTTTGAGACAGGGTCGCGACATGTAGTTCAGGCCAGCCTTGTGCTCATGTTGTGGGCCAAACCGGCCTGAAACTCACAGCGCTCCACCTACGTCAGCCTCCCGAGTGCTGGGATTAAAGGGGTGCGCCACCATACCCAGCTGCACATTACTTTTCTTACATTTTTCATAAAATATTTTATTCAGATATTCCCTAATAATCTTTATTTTTTATCGGTTTTTTTCTTTTCCCTCCCTTCCTTTTCCCTTTCCCCTTCCCTCATTCCTCTTTCCTTTTGAATAGTTTCTTTCCATTTCTCAGTATCTATTGTACATTCTGGTCCTTAATTACCCTTTTTTACATATATTGTTAAATTTTTTTCCATCTCCAGAAATCTTTCACCAATTTATGTATTCCAGAATGATTTTCTTTTCTTTTTTCTTTTCTTTTCTTTTTATTTTTTGGGACGGTCTTGCTATGTAGTCCAGGCTGCCCAGGAGCTCATTATGTAGCCCAGGGTGGCCTTGAACCTCCAGCAATCCTCTTGCCTCAGATTCCCAAGTGCTGGGATTACAGGCCAGAATCCATTCTACAGCGTTCTTACCAACCCTGGACATTGCATTTTTAACCTTCTCCAGTTATAAACTAAAAATTGCCTCCTAAGCATTTTATTTTATTAGGGAAGGTAAATATTTCCCCACCTTTTTTTTTTTTTTCTGTACTAGGGATCGAACTCACAACCTTGCACCTGCCAGGTAGGTGTTTAGGCCACTGAGCTAAATCCTTGGCCGTATTTTTTGAGACAGGGTCTCACTATGCAGTTCAGGCTGGCCTTGAACTCACTCTGTAGCCCAGGCTGGTCTCAAACTCACAATGATCCTCCTTCCTCAGTCTCCCTAGTGCTGAGATTAAAGGCATACACCACCATGCCCGGCTTCCCCACATATTTTTTTGAGAAATTTCATTTTTTATAAATTGCCAATTTGTGTTTTTTAACCATGTTTATTTTTTCTTATGGATACATTATACTTTTTTGAAGCATATTCACATTTTGTCTATCGTGTGTTGTAGGGCAATTTCACATATTATCCTTTCATTTTACTTGTTTTTTAAAAAACATATGCAAATATTTATGCAGTCACATCTATCACTCTTTCTTTTATAGCTAATGTGTCTTGTTCTATGCCAAGAAAGATCTTCTCCTTTCCAACATCATGTGAATAAATACTTTTTTCATCCTTGAGTCCTGATTTACTTTCCCCTTGCCCAAGACAGAACGGGAACATTATGATAATTTCCATTTCCTCTAATTTCTCCTATGTCCAAAAACCAATCTGATACATTTGTTTTACCTTCCTGTTTCAAAGATCCTTACCATTAATGATGTTTTTGCACCATAAAGGAACTAAAAGTAAGAAAAGTATTTGAGTAAGTGATTCTCACTACAATTAAGAAATTAAGAACTACAGCCACAGCAGAGAAGATACATCTTGGTTTTGGTTCACTAAAAAATACCATGTTAATTTTGTCTAATCCTACATTGGGAAGATGAGAAAAATTTTACATTTGTGCTATTCCCAGGATATTGGTGTCCAAAGTCCTAGGGAGGTTTAGAAGAGCATTACACCGCTGAACAGATGAAGGCTCAGTACCAGGTGGGTATGACAGGGAGTTGATCAAGTGCTGAACCACACACTGCCTTCAGTCCTGTGGTATGATTCGCAGATTATCTGATTCTCTGGTTCTTGTTGATTGAAGGTCCTCACCATATATGAAAAAGAACACAATTGAACACATACCGGCTCCTGGTGTTGGTAATGGCCGTTTGTGTCTTTGAAAACACCACAGTCTCCCAATCCAAGTGTTTCCTGTCTTAACTTGTGGCGCCCTGTCTTTATATCGCTCCCCACTCCCTCCTACTTCTAGCTCGTTTACCTACTATGCATGTAGGAAAAGCAGAGATTTAAATATTTCTCGATCTAAAATAAATGACCCATATCTAATTGTCTGGTTGAGGGCATTAGATTGATACCCTCTACAAGCAGTGGAAGAATGCAGTGATCACCAATGGGAGAAAAGCATGCTAGTGATCAGCAGTCAGAGCATTTTATTTCAACACATAGACAACAACCAACTAATTTAAATAGAAACTGAAATGATTAAAAGGGTATTACATGTTAGTTTGTTTGATTTAATTATCACATGTGAATGGAACACAAGTTAATCATAAATCATAACATCACCTTGTACCCCTATATATATATATATAAAACTATAATTTGTTAATTTACAGTAAATGCAAAATTGATAATTAGAGAATGCTGAGTTGCTTACAGAATCATTGCACAAGTTGGAAAACTAGACTCAGGAAATTCTGCAGGTATAACATCCAAACTTATTTGACAAAAAAATGGCCCTATGAAAATAACATTGTTTACTGAAAGCCCAGACTTTGTCATCATCTATGCCACTACCTCTGTACCCTGAAACTATCTCCCACAATTCACTGTAGCTACCCTAGAAACCAGACTGCTCTGCAAATGCCATCACCATCAGAAAGAGTTCCTCCCAGCATGCTTCTTCCTCGTATTATCAGACCCTACTTCAGGGTATGGGGCAGATACATCTTATTAGCAAACCTAAGATGGTTAAGTCTCTACCCCAAATGCAAGAGAATCTCAGTAAGCTGGCAGCCGTCCTTTTGAGCAGGTTGACTCTACCTATCACTGAGATTCATAAGATGGGAAATTCCCCAACACAGAAAGTTGTTTACACATGAGTTGCCAAAATATAATGAGAAATGTCCTTTGAATTAAATTTTTAAGAGGTGAGGATCTCCTATTGCCAGACTAGCTCCAAACATCTACATTCAAGTATTGCTCCTGCCTCTGTCTCCTAAGTAGCTGAGGCTACAAAGATGCACCACCATTCCCTGCTTTTAGTTAATATTTTAAAACACTGCCCTGACTTATCATTTAAAAACATACATTAGCAATATTGTCTCAATGATTTATACAATTCAGTTCCTTAGTATTTCTACACATCTTTTATAAAGTGATTATAGCATTTAGAATTAGATTCACCTGCAAGTAACATAGAAACCAAAAATAATTCTGATTTAGCAAACTTATTTTGTTCTCAAGTTTGAGAAGCAGTCCAAGGCTAGAATGACATATCATGGTGACAAGGACCAATGCTCCTTCTTTCTTATTGTTCTGTCATGTGTAATTTCTATTTCCATGGGTACATTCATTTCCTTGCTAGCTTTTAATATCAGTGCTAAATCTACAAATATTATGACTACATCCTAGCAGGTAGTAAGAAGAAAAAGAGTGTTGTACCATTGCATCTCTTTAGAAACATTTCCCAGAAGTTGTACATACCATGTGTATCAGTTTAAACTCTACTGAGCAGCACTGAGTTACTTAAATATGTGTCCAATCTACCTGAAAGGAAAGTTGAAAAAGACAATCTGTATTCCAAGAGCTGTGTACAGAAATGAAAATTAAGGATTAGTATGTAAAAAGGAATATTGGGGGACAACTATCTATCTTTTCCCAGATAAATACAGCTCAGAGTGCAAAATTGCAAAGTAGTTAAGGTATCTATTTCAGGTGTTGTAGAAGGCAAACTCTCTAATTTTCCAAGAACTATATATGTTTACCTCGCTGATCATTACTGAAAATTTTCTGATCACACACACCACCCAAACCTCAAGCACAAAGTATACCTCTTTCTTCATGGCACCTTTCCCAATTAAATGACCCTGTCTGGGTTCTTTCAGTTAGTAAAATATGCTGTTCCTCTTACTACGATGGTGGAAGAATTCTAAAATGACCCCAATATCTCTGTCTCAATGGTGCACCTATCCTACAGAATCTTCTCCCTTTAGAAGTGAAAGGGTCCTCTAAAACTATGGGACGGTCACTGCCATGATTGTTACATTATATGAGACTCTGTCTTAACAAACAAAAGACTGTTTTGCTCATCTTGAACAAGCAAGTTACCATGTGAGGAGAGAGGTATTTAGCAAGGAACTAGGAGTAGCCTGTAGTAACTGTGAGCAGTGTGTTAGTCACTTTCCTTGTCACTGAGGCAAAATATCTCACACTCACAATTTAAAGGAGGAGATGTTTGTTTTACCTTACATTTTAGTCCATCCTCTGCTGGTTCCCAGGCAAGATGTCATGGCAGAGGAGAGCTGTCAATGGGATGGTAGACAGGAAGCAGAGACAGTGCAAAGAGAGGAGTGAGGGAAGGCCACTTTTCCAGGGCCTTGCATTTTCTGACCAAACTCCACCTCCTATCAGCAAGCTAGAAAAAAACCCCATAATCGATTCACTTCCCAAAAATACCTGCCTACAAGCACATGAAACTTTAGGGGACATTTTAGATCTAAAACATAACAAGCAGCCCCCAACAAGAAAGGAGAACTTCAGTCTTAGAACTGCAAGGAATTGAATTCTGCCAATAACCATAGTGTTTGGAAGAGTACTTCAAGCTCCATTAAAGAAATACAGCCCAGAAGAAACTTAGATTAAGCCTGTGAGACAATAAATAGACAATGTAGTTAAGCTACACCAGGACTTCTGATCCATGAAAATTATGAAATAATAAAAGTGGAAGTTGTTTTAAACCACTAAGTTGTGATAATTTGTCATGCAACAATAGAAAATTAATACTACTACAGTGCTACTTTGTATTATTAAGGGAAAGAAACAGGGGTGGAAATGGCAATTACTCAAGTCTTCCTTTACTACAAGGCTAGGGGCTTTACATGCACTATTGCATTTAGTACTTAGTAGATCGGCATTTTGGAGAAAAATAAGGCTTAAAGACATTAAGCAGTTTACCCAAAGTATAAGTCTAAAAAGGAACAGAGTTAACCAACTGAACTACATACTGGACCAAACTATTTCTAGTACAGTTGTCTCTTGGTATCTGCAAAGTACTGGTTTCAGGATGCTCACAGATACCAAAAATCATGGATATTAGAGTACCATATATCAAATGGTATAAATTAGGGCATGGCTGCAAGTTCAAGACCAGCCTGGGCTACATAGTGTGAGTTCAAGGACAAACTGAACTACATAGTGAAAATCTGTCTCAAAAAACAAAACAAAACAAAATGGTATAGTATTTGCATATAACATACTCATACCATCCTGAATGCTTTAAATAACCTCTAGATTACTTACAATATCTAACACAGTATAAATACTATGCAAATAGTTGTTATATACTATATTGTTTAATTGTAATGACCAGAAAGGAAAATCTGTACATATTCAGTGCAAGTGAACTTATTTCAAATATGTTCAACCCATAGTTGGTTGAATCCCCCAAGACAGAAACAATAGATACATAACTCACAGATATACAGCCCCTGGAAAGTGAAGGCTGACTTAATTTTCAAATCGTTTAAATAAAAAATTTTTTACAACAATGAACTCTAAACTTACAGTGAAGCTACCTTCCTCGATAACATTTGTTGAGTACTTATCACTGATATTTACTTACATTTGCTAAATTAGATATTTGTTTATAAGTTAGAAATGTTCTTCTTTGGATATATATTTGAGTTTTATTGTTTGATGTATCCTTAATTTTTTAGCTATTTACTCATTATGAAAAAGGAAAGTATGATGATGGGGAAAGG
The DNA here is from genome assembly GCA_004363535.1 of Dasyprocta punctata. Classification (NCBI taxonomy): domain Eukaryota; kingdom Metazoa; phylum Chordata; class Mammalia; order Rodentia; family Dasyproctidae; genus Dasyprocta; species Dasyprocta punctata. The sequence continues at coordinate 52,844 of RJWM01005418.1, forward strand.
AAGGAAGAAAGGACAGGAGGACAGGAAGAGGAAAACACGTAGTGGTGACCAAAGAATTGAATGTTATTGAGGAGGAGTTTCATAAGAGAAGGAAGAGTTACGTGTGATGGTGTTTACCTGTAATCCCAGCACTTGGAAAGATGAGGCAGGCAGATTGCTCTAAGACTGAGGCCAACCTAAACTACATAGCAAGAAATTATTTCCAAAAACAAACAAGAAGAAGAAGAAGAAGAAGAAGAAGAAGAAGAAGAAGAAGAAGAAGAAGAAGAAGAAGAAGAAGAAGAAGAAGAAGAAGAGAAAGAAAAACAAGGGAGGGAGGGGAAGAGGGGATTTTGAAACAGAAGACTGCCTGAAAACTAACAAATATAAGTATTTCTGAAATATTTCATATACTGTATTTTACAGCCCAAATGTAACATAGTATCCCAAGGAGAATTTTTGCAAACTTTCCAGAGAACAGTTGTAGGAATGTTGAAAGTCTAATGTGGACCATTATAACCTATCTCCAATTGATACCATCTGCTATGACTTGGGTATGTGTTCCCCCATGGCCCATGTGCATGGCTTAGTCTCCAGCCTTTAGCACTGTTGGAAGGTGACAGAACCTCTGAGAGGTGGGGCTTAGTGGTTGAAAGCTAGATCATTCTGAGCATGCCCTTAAAGGGGACACTGGGACTCCCAGATCCTCCTCCCTCTCTCATTTTCCACCTGCTCAAAACAAGCACTTTGTTCTACCACACTCCCCGCCATGTTGAACAACCTTAACACAGGATCTAAAGTAATACAGCCAGTAGTCCAGAGACTAAACCCTCCAAAACCATGGCCTAAAATAAACTTTCCCTTTTTTAAAGTTAATTATCTCAGGTATTTTGTGACAGTGATAGATAATTGGTGACACACTTTCCCTGTGCTTTAGATTAAATTACAAGTAACCCTATTCCAATAGCCCCCCAGTCATTATATGAAAATTGCAAAGGTCCTTTCCACAACTGAATTTCATATTACAGTGATTAAACTTTTTGAAGTGCTAGACTTCTGGTTTTTGTCCTCCTGATTGATTTCATTCTCTCTTTTGTCTTGTTTTTGATTTATTCCAGAAATATTATTATGACTTGTGTTCATCATTTCAGAAGACCTCATTTGTGTACATTTTCAGTCTCCCAATCTTATTCCAGTAACATATCTCATGTCTAATTAGTTTCAGATATTTCAATAGCAAATGATAGTCTGGCTCAGACTAATTACAGCTGTTAATGCAAGATAATGATACCGTGGTAATAAAAAGACCACATCTCTTTTCATATTTTGGAATTTACTATAAGCTGCTCCACAGCTCAGAAAGGATCATGTTTTCATTGCTCATCCCTGAGACTAAAAGAAATGTCAGAAATCACATTTCAGCACACCATTAATATCTTTGTCCAGCTGGATGTGTGGGCTTTCAGATTGCAAATCTAATCTGTTTTGCAAGCTTTTCTACCTAATTCTTGGCTTTATCCCCAGATTAAATACTGAATGCTGTTTTAGCTACTAATTTCTTTGGACAGGCCTTCAGTACTGCAAAATAGAGACAATGTTTTTCTTACCAGGCACTTTTCAAGTCACAGATAACTGGAACAGTTTGCACTAAATCAACCAGGAAAATATATTAATTAAACTCCCACTGTTCATAGATCTCTTAAAGGCCCAGGGATAGGTAAACAATAAAGGAATTGACAACTGTTTTGTAAGAAGAGATAAAAGAGACTGGAAATTCTTTTGTGTTTAATTTGAAACTGCAAAGGTTGACAAAATAATATAGTTAAATCCTTTAAAATCAGAAACGCTACGATAAAAGTGGCCAAGGAGTTGTTTGAGAAGTTCTAGAGTGTAGTCACAATCTGATCCAAAAGAGGTTGATTGGAGAGGAATGGAGGTCATTGTTAATCCCAGATTAAAATTTGTCAAAGTGCAGTACAAAATAGACTTAGCATATACTTATCATTCTGTAGATGATATGCAAATGTGTGAAAAAAATACCCAAAGTTTAAAATAGTCTGTTGTTATGGTTTCTTATGAGAAATAAAGACTGAGAAATGAGAACTGAATTTAGCAAACTAAAAGTGGAAATTTACCAAGACTTTAAATAAGCAAGACCAGCCCCCATTACCACAAGTTGTTCTGTGAGAAGCAAAGAGCCTAAAAGGTTTAGGGTCAAGAACTATCCGAAAACTCTCCTCTGTGCCTCGAACCAATTAAAAGGGGCTTCAATCTGTCTGTTTCACTGAGTACTGAATACAAGCCCATCTGTCCCCTCCTGAGTTTTAAACCCTATTCAAAATCCTATGCTAGCAAAAAACACACAAAGATTTTCAAGATGCTGTTGAAACTCTATGCTTAGCAGTTGTTTCCCTTACCTGGCAATCATGTGAATAAAGTGAAAGTTTAACATAGGCTTCTCCAGTGACCTTCAAGAAGTTTATAGCACTGATTTGCTAAGTTTTCATTCTTCTTTGGTTTTATTTTTTTCCTTTCTTTTTTTATTGAGGTTTTAAAAGAGGATTAAAATAAAATCAATGAAATATAAGCTCACCACTTTACAAACTGCCCTCTTCATCCACTAAATACTCCAGCTATGGTTTTTGGGAGTGTTCACAGCTGAGTGTTCACACTTGATGCCTGACTAGCCTTGCATTGCACACCTGTCTACTGAGCATCTACCCAGGGCTGTGATGCTGCCGTTCATATACCACACTCTCAAGTCATTTAGAATTTCCATAACCATCCTCTGTAAGGTCAAAGCCTTGAAAGTTTGTCTTCTCATCTTCTGTGTCTCCTGAAGTCAGAAAAATTGTATTAGTCCTGTGGGAAAGGAGTGTGTCAAAGTTTAAAAGATAAATTGTAGCCTCGATTCTGGTTTTTGTACAGATTTCATTTCTCAGTATCTCTATTTGAACAATTATACTTGTGGGATGGAAAATAAATAATGCATGTGTGTATAGGTCATATATCCAGGACCCAGAAAAGAATAGTACTAAACACATACATACATCAGCAATTTCAATAACTCAAAGCTTTTTTATTTATTTATTGATTTATTTTGCATACCTTGAAAACCAGAAAGAGATCTCAGTACCTAATCTACAGAAATGCTAATTTAAGCCTTTACCTCCTTTGTATGCCACATATGCTTCCAGGCCTTTCTGTAACATATTCCACCCCCAGTCCACCTGACTTATCTGTCATTTTTTTTCTGCTTGTTATAATACCTTATTATGTAAAGTATTTAATATGCATCAGAATCACCTGTAAGGCTTCCAAAAAAAAAACATATATATGGGCTCTATCCTTGTGCTTCTAATTCAGGAGATCTGTATTGGAATACACATGAATTCGTGTTTCAAGTATGTTCCCGGGTAATGCTAATGAGCAGAGATCACTGTTTCAGGATCACTGATGCAGGTCATCACAGGTCTCTGACTCGGCCTTCCTCTGCTTTCATCTGTAATTCTGTCTCCCATTTTCTACCCTTCCATTATTCTGCCATCAGAATACTAGAAGTGCAAGTCTTAGAGATAATTGTGTTAGACAGGTCAGAGTACCATAACATAGAGTGAGTGGTTTAAACAACAGGAATCTATTTCTCACAGTTTTAGAGGATAGGAATTCCCAGATCAGGATTCTGGCCTATCTTGATCCCAGTAGAGACCGGCAATTTTCTTTTCACTGCTTCCTTATATGGCAGAAACAGAGTAAACTCTTATTTTTCTTCCTCTTTTCTTAAAGACACTAATCCCTCCTCAGTAGCCCCATCCTTATTATCTCACTTAAACTAAGCTAGCTCTCAAAATCCACCTCCAAATATCATCACATTGAAGGTTAGGGCTTCAACATATGAATTTGGACAAATGGGGGACATTCAATCCTTAACAATAATTAACTCTCAAAAAATGACTAACGCTGAATTCTTCTTAGTGAGCAGATGGACAATGGGAAAATTAGTCTTACTGATAATGGTTTGCTATAACTTGTGTAAAATATGCGACACCATGGATGAATTTGAAAATAAAAAAGATGGGCTAGAGATGTACATCAGTGACAGAGGATTTGCCTACCCTGTGTGAGGCCCTGGATTCCATATCCAGCATGAAAAGAAGAAAGGTAAAACACAAATGAATATGTACACACAATTCCATCTAGAAATAGCAAAAGGTAACAAAACTGAGTAATGGTTGGCAGATACTGGGGTCCTAAAGAAGAAATTAACTGCAAATGTGTACAAGCAAGTGACGGAAATGTCTGAAATTTCAGTTGTGTTGTGATTTCACAGTTGTATTCAATTGCCAACTCTTATTAAAGTGTACACTTAAAACTCAAAGAATGCTATTGTGTGCAAATTATGCTCAAGTAAATCAGTGAAAATATGTATGCGTACTTTGTACATATTCATATGTTGTATATCTAAAACTCTGAATGGTCTTCAAAAATAAAAAGATTCCACCTAAAGTGATAGATTTTGCTCAATTTTCTTCTGATTTTAAAAGTGCTTTTAGATTTTTTTTTTTTTGGTGTTTTGGTTTTGGGGGTGGTGTTTATTTGATCTCTACCCCAGGTAATAAAGGGTGTCTGCCTAGGGTACTTCATGTATAGCTTGCACCTGAATGAATGAATGCAGATAAGGGTTGCTCTACTCTTTCTATGTAAGGTTCACAGTGTCCATAGGACTGCGTTTCTAGTGTTGACAATATAGGTCAGCAGCAAAAGCACCCGCCTGGCAAGCTCAAGGCCCTGAGTTCAAGTCCTCTTACCAAGAAAGGGGGAGAGAGAGAGAGAGAGAGAGAGAGAGAGAGAGAGAGAGAGAGAGAGAGAGAAACACAAACAGCATTTCCTAGTAATGAACAAAGGCTACATTTGTGTTTGTTGCACATGACTTATCTGATGGATGAAGTCTAAACTAAATTTAACAAAGGAAACAGTTCAACTGGGGCAGGATCTTCACAAATCTCACACAGTGGCAACACTTGGTGTGGTCTCTTCTCTTCCATCTCCCATAGGAATAATTACATGAGTTCAGCTTTCTGCTCACCTGCCTCCTCATGTCAGATTTGGCATCTCTATTGCAAGATAATTGCCGCCTGGAATATTCAATTAGTTTTTAATTAAATATTGCTCATTAATATAACTGGAAGACAATAAAACATGTCATTTGATTAGCCAAAAATTCAAATATAAATTACATTCATTTTAATGCCAGCATGTACTTTACCTAATGAAACATTTGTCACCCTGCTATAAAAAGATTGTACGTGATCTTATTTTCTTTTAAAGATTTTTTTAATGCCTGCAAGAGAAGTTTTCAAATTCTATGTGACAAATCATATTCTTTTCTGTATCTCTGTATTAGCTATTTAGAAAAAAAGTTAAATACCATGAAACTTCTTTGTAAAAACAATTGTTTGGATATTACCTTCATGTCCAATTTTAGATGGCGTCACTTTATATATCTAAATTTGTTGTCTGTTGTGATCATATATATCAGGAGATAGGTGTCCTTCAGTTTGTGTTTTTAAATTTTTATTTTTTTTATTTAAGAGAAGAAGACACAGAAAAGAAAAACAAAAACAAAAGAGACAAACAAACAACAACAAATCGAATACAGTAACAGTATAGCTTAACAGAACAAGATGATATGAATTTGACAATGGTTGTAATATTGCATATAGTTACCTTCAAAAAGGTGTTAGATGGAGTTCAGAGCATCCAGGATCCAGGTAGCTAGCAGGGATATACCTGCAGCGTGTCACTGGGGCCTAGCACCTGGCTGGGTGGACTTCAGAACCTCTGATACCTAGGCAGCTATCAGGGATGCACTTCTGGAGTGTGGCACTGAGGTCTTATGTCCAGCTGGGTGGAGTTCAGAACCTCCGGGACCCAGGCAGCTAGATGGCACATCCTCCTGGAGTGTAGCACCACCTGGACCTTTGCTTCTGGCTGTGAGAAGTTGAGTCTCTGGAGCATGAGGCTAGCCAGAGCATACACCCAGCCTATGGTGCTGGGGCCTTGCTCCTATCTGTGCAGAGTTGAGAACCTCCAGACCTGCCACGTGGCTAGCTGGGCCACACCCCTGAACTATGGAACTGGGGCCTTGTGCTTTGATGGGAGGAGTGCAAATTCTCCAAGACTCATTGGCTATGCTGGTTGTTCACTGATAAGGGATCTGAGGCTCTGGACTGGGCTGGGGTCTGCACCTCTGTGTCCTATGAGGTTGGCTGGGCATTCTCCTGATGAATTGCACTGGGATCCTGGGCTGGGCAGAGATCTGATCTTCTGTGCAGCTAGTGAGGATGCACTCCAGGGCCTTATGCCTGGCTGGGTCGAGTTCAGAACCTTCAGGACCCAGGTGGTTAGGTGTAACATGCCCCCGGAGTGTGGCAACGTTGGGACATTGCCTCTGGCTGCAAGGAGTTTAGAGCCTCTGTAGTGTGGGGCTAGTCAGAGCACACTCCCGGCTATGGTCCCAGGCCCTTGCTCCTGGCTGGGTGGAGTTCAGAACCCCCAGGCCCTGCAGGCATAGCTAACTTGGCCGCACCACTGAACTATGGAGCTGGGCCTTGTGCAAGGTGTCCTTTAGTTTGATTACATTTTTTCAGATTATAAAAACAGTATGTAATTATTTAAGAAATATTTAAAGTTATAGAAAAGATAATTCACTAATACATTGTATTTTCTTCTAGTTCTCTTTTCCTAAGAACTTTTTTCTATTTTTCGTCCTGTTTTGAAAAACTCAATCATAATGTATGATATAATATTTAATTCTGTTTTTTTAATTTAAGTTTCTATTGTGACTATGTCCCACATCATTAATTATTGTGAAAATTTACCCAGAAAGCTGTATGATATTCCATTACATATTATCATTATAATTAAAATTTGGGGGCACTAGAGAGTTTTCCCTGAAGTTTTCACTATTCAGGGTAAAAGTAAGGCAAATATATTGATGCTTAAGATAAAAAAAAAAAGATTTGACCACATCTCTGATTATGTACTTTAGACTGGTTCCCAGAAAAAGAATGACAGGTATAGGAGCATAAAGGAATACATGTAGTTTCAGCTTCCCATGTCTTTACAAGTGATAGTCAAAACTTTTATAAACTCTTCCAGCCCCAAATGAACCCTGCACTTGATCTTCAGCAGGTAGCTGAGGCTGGCAGCATATGAAGATTTATTCAGTTAAAGACTTGGTGCCTGGGCTAGGATGACTGGTACACTTAGGGACAAGTTTGCCTTCGCTGTTTCTATGATGGTTTTGATTTCAAAACCATGATAATTTCATAGTAGTAAATATTCTCACACTACAGTTGATGCTCAGAATGCATATGCAAGAGAGCCAGGCAAAAGTTGTAAGTGTTCTATCAGTCAACCTTGAAAAAAATCATAATATATTACTTCTGCCACCTCCTATAGGGTGATTCACTAAGTCTTAGAATATAATTTCAATGCAAGTGCTAAATTTTGTCAGATCATGTTTCTTCTTTGCCCCATACCCTCCATTGGCTTTCCCCAGCAATCAGAATAAAAACCAAAGTCCTTACCCTAACTGACATGACCCTATACAACTTGATTTTTATTGTTCTCTACCTTTATCCCAAATATGACCCACTCCTCAGATTTCACCTAACTATGGGCACAAAAACCTCCTCCTTGTTCTTTGAGAGCAACATGTAGCAGATGCCTTCCTGCTTTGGACTATGTCCTCAGGATTTGGACTATGTCCTCAGTTCAGACCACTCCCCATTCTAAGAGATATCTGTACAACTTGCTCCTTCTCCTCAGATCTGTGTTCATTTATTGTCCGCCTCGTGAGTCTTCCTTTGTGAAGCTCCCTCCACCTGCATACTGCAGTCAGTCTCCACTTTACAGTCTCACTATAACATTTATGTCCATCCAAAGTACTACGGATTAATTAGTTGATGCCTTTCTCCACTAGAATATAAGTTCCACAATGCAGGATATTCATTTCTTTCCTTGATGCATTATCCCACCTGAATCGGGGCCTGGCATATTATAGGTATTTGATCAACTGTGGTGTGCTGGTAAATATTGAATGCTCAGTTCTTAAAACAAAAGCAAGCAAAACCCAATTTCCATGGTATAGGTGCATGGTGTGGTTGAAAAATACAGTGCATGCTTAAATTTTTTAAAATGTATTACTGTCAAAGACCCTCCTCAGAAAGCTTCCCCTCAATTCAAACACACTTATCCCATCATCTCTTTCAATTTGCAGAGCAGTACTAGAAGTCCTTTTCTTGAGTGCCTTTAGTTGCACTGAATGACTGTCTTGATATCCTACATCCATTCAAAATATTTACCTTCCACAGTCACTAAACTTTGGGCAAGGGCTAGAAGTCATATGGTGTGAGAGCCTATGAATAAGGTGAATGAACACACAACAAAATGCTTTTACAAGTCTGCCTCTATGTTGGGGATGGCATTCAGCTGCATTTGAGGTTTTTCTGATCACATCTCATAAAGGCACACACATTGTATTTTTCAATCACCCTTTGTACTTTTAGCATGACCAGTTTCAGCTTCTATGTCTGCACATGAATCTGGGAAATGATGGGAAAAATTTGCCTTCATGAACTATTGCAGGTCAGCTCTGACTGTAATATTAAAAGATTGCATAACACACACCTATAATCCCAGCATTCTGAGAGGCTGAGGCAGGGGGATCAAAAGTTCAAGCTCAGTCTGAGAAATTTAACATCTTAAAGAGAGCTTGTCTCAAAAGAAAACTTCTTTTAAAAATTAAAAGGGCTGCAGATACTTCTCAGTGTGAAGTCTTTGGATTCAATTCACAGCATTGCAAGAGAAAAGATTTCTAACTTCCAAATGGTGGAAAATACTTTTTCAGATAAACAAAGCTATCATTTACTCCCCACAAAACCTCTTTGATAGAACCTTCGGTAAGAGTAAACCCAGAGGGCTGGGGAAAAAGCTCAGCAAGGCAGCACCTGCCTGACAAGCATGAGGTCCTGAGTTTGATTCCTGATACAAAAAAAATAAAAATAAAAACAAGAAGAATAAAGAGTAAACCTAGATATTGCCTAGAGTTTTAAAGCAACAACAGTAGAGCAGAAATTAATAAAATGTACTGATAAATGTAACTAAATAACAAATATAAAAAATTTCAAATACAAAACTAATTTTTCATAGCTGTTTGCTAACCTTCTTTTTCCATGAGCCTGAGGATTGAACCCAGTGTCTTTTGTATGTTAAGGAATTGTTCAACTCCTGTGCTACCCCAGCAAGGACTAATATTTGTATATATTTAAAAATATGACACTAGTCAAGAATGGTGACTTGCATTTATAATCCCAGTACTCTGGAAGGCTGAGACAGGATGATTCAAGTTTGACCCAACCTAGAAAACTTAGCAATTTAGAAAAGATATGTCTCAAAATAAAGAAATAAGCCAGGCATGGTGGCACATGCCTGTCACCCCAGCACTCAGGAGACTTAGGCAAGAGGATTGCTGTGAGTTCTAGGCCAGCAGCATAGGCTACATAATGACCAGGCCAGCCTGAGCTACATAGTGAGACCCTGCCTCCAAAAACAAAAAAATAAAAATAGAAAGGGGTTGGAGATGTAGTTCAGTGCAAATCACCTGGGTTTAATTTCCAATACAAAAAAAATTGATATTGGAACTCTAGACAACAAAAACGAGAAAGGCAGAAAGAAGAAAGGGTCCAATGAAAAAGACACTATTGATATGATCCTTGTCTTACTTAAGAATTGGATAGAGATCTTGAATGTTTAAGAATAACATTAAATGCCTGAAAAAATCAATCTGTATTTACCAAACTTCCATTGTGAAAAAATAGATAAAGACTAGAAAGCTTTGCATTTTGATATACAGGGAGAAATGGACCAAGGAACAAGGATCATAAGAAAAAATATGAAGTAAAAAGGAAAAAGTAATTCACAAAACATACAGACAGATTAAATGTTTTTATTTAGTCACAGAAACATGTTTTTAATTCAACTTTATATCCAATACACACTTCTAAATGAATATGACAACAAAGAGATTGAAAATGAATGGATGAAAACCTACGTTACTTTTAAATAAAGAAAAAAATGACAATGGAATGTATAAATATACTTATGACCCATTTTTTTCCAAGTAGGTACTTATCTCATTTTTCTAATTTTAAACAGAATAAAACCCAACAAAACAAAACAGAGTAAAGTCAATCAAAGCAAAGCAGTGAAAGTAGTACAGAACTTTGAAGCAGGATGATCGGAAGTGGACAGTGGCTACCATAGTATACCTTGTTATCTTCACAATAATTGTCCATTCCATTAGACATAGTAAAATCAAATAAAGCAAGATAGAACCAATCAAAATATCACATTGAATACAACAAAACAATAAATTGGAACAAAGCAAAGCACTGAGAACAATATCGGATTTCAAAAACAAGACAGAAGGAAATCTCCCATATTTTCTATATTGCATACTGTTGTCCTAGTAGATGCTCAGACTACTGGCTTTCGGCCTTCAAAATCAATCAAATAGTACAAGCGTTTAGTTGTTTTTGTACGTCAGTTGCTATCTACTGAGTCTGTCCTCCGAACCAGCCAGTTGCTTACCTGGGAGAAGGGGTGTTCTTGATTCTCAGCCTACATGCTGGTCATCTCACGGGGAGGGCATGCTGGCTTCTCTCTTCCTGGGCCCCACATGGTTTGCACGGCTGACCGGAAGAGCAAACTGGCTTCTTGAAGTGCTCCTCCAAGACCCAGCATGGCCTCTTTATGATCCATTTTGAAATTCTGTTAAAATGTTTTTAAGATCTAAATTTACAAAAATAAAGCTATGGTAAGTAAGACAGTTATAATTTCATTAGTATATGTTGGCAGTACATGCAGTTTACAATCATCTTGGGGAATAGGTACATGTAGATAATGTAATTTGTTTCTTTTTTTAACACCATTCCTTCCCTCTTCCCTCCCTCTTCATTAATTCTCCATTTCCGTTCTTGCTGATATTACTAATCTTACCTCATGTTTATGACATACAATGTTTACATTCATTAAGACTATTAGGGCACGATACATGGCATACAATTTTTATTTATTTCCCTTTCCCCTCAAGTAAAATAACTTCATCACCTTTGCCCCACCTCCCTCACCCCTCTAGATATAATATTTTAAAAGCTGTAAAGCAAGTGGATTCTTAGTAGTTGACTTAGCTGATAGTGAGGAAATCATAAAATCAACATGATTTACATGCAGACTTAAAAGCCTTAGGTTTTGGTTGCACCAGGGATCTCTGGAATTGGTTAAAATAATGAAAATTATTCTCCAAATAGAAAGATGGGCTAAAAATGTTTAAGGAGTAGGTCCTCAGGTACTCTTATTAGGTTACTTTGATGATTTTACTAGTGATATATATAAAAGTACACAGAGAAGTAATGGACACTAAGTTAGTGTTCTGTAGATGTTTGCTGTAACTCCATAGTGAAAAGTTAATAGATAATTCTATGAAAAAATAGTGGAGAAATAACAGTGTACACATTTATTATAAAGATGGAGTTTAATACAAAGAATGTAAAGTTATTTTACTTGAGAGGGATAAAATGAGGAGTCCCAGTTTTTTTTAATATAACAAATTTGTAGAATATTTAACTCTAATGCTTTGATAAAATTAAATTTTTTAAAAATACAGACTAAAAGGCAGACATGCTAGTGTTAGAATTAGAAGAAAGTTAGTGTTTCTACTCACAACATTTTTGAACCAGAAATGTGTGGGAATTTTCCTCCATTCTCCTCATACTAATTGAATAGCCTGCAATTAAGCCAACAATTTAAATAACCTATAAGACAGTCCAGACTCCACAGAGTTGGAGCTCAATCCCACTCCTCTTCCCTAATTTCAGAAGCCAATGTCAAATCCAGTCACTCATCCTTCTGATCACTTAGCTTTAAAACTGAGTGTTCCCAGAACTCCCAGATTTGATAATTTTTTAGAACTTTGCTTACTATTGCTGATTTGCTATGAAGGATTCAATTCAGAAACAGCCAAGTGGAGAGAGATATTTGTAACTATCATATTGCACAGCACAGATCTGATCTCTATTTTGAACAAGCTGTTTCATATAACAGATAAAGGAAAACTGTCAACCTAATAATGAGGCTTTAAAAACCCTGATACCAAAACCAAACAAGAATAGTACTAGAAAAATATGCATAGCCAAATGTCAAAACATAATTAAAATAAAATATGAACTTTTATATGAAAAAAGTAAAGGTCAAGAATATCTAAATCAATTTAAAACAAAGAAAAGAACAGAACTTGCTCTACAAGACCTTAAAAGTTATTTTTAAACTGTGACAATGAGATTGTGTGACACTGGTGGGAAAGTAGCAATTAGACTAAAGAAACAATACAGAAAACATGATATGTGACAACCATACATTGCAAAGCAGAAGGCAAGAATGTCCTACTCAATTTGTGGTGCTAAGATTGCTCACTGACCATAATTTTTAAAAAGTGAATTAGATCCCTACTTTATATCTCCTACAAAAATAATCCAAATGTTTTAAAAACCAAACATGAGAAGTGCAAGTTTAAAATTTTACAAGAAAATACAATTTTTTGAAAGTATTTCTTAAACAAGATTTAATAAATAAGATTCTAAAAAGCTCAGATAGCCCATTCAAGAAATTTTGATTAAATTTTGCCACACTAAATTTAAAGCTTCTGTAAAACAGAAAACATCACACAAGATTTAAAAACAATTCTCAGCCTGGAAGAAGATGTTTGTGATAAAACTAACATAAACACAGACCTGGAATACACAGGAGTACACGAGAATCAATTCTGAAAATCACAAAAATTCAACAGAAAAAAAGAAGAAAGAATATAAAGAAAAAAATGTCACACATCAAAAAGATATCACAAATGGCTATTAAATATATGAGTAAATGGTGAACTTCATCACTGGTCAGACCAATACAAATGAAAATAATGACATAATATTGATACTCATTAGATTAGTGAAATGTTATTTTGATGATTCCAGGAATCAGTAGAGAATATGAGTCAATAGAAACTCTTCAACACTGAAGATGAGAGTATGAATTTGAACAATTACTTTGGAAAGTAATTTTTAACAAATATCTAGTAAAATCGATACTGTGAGGACCCAATTAGCCAACAATTGCCCTTCTAGATAATATTCTCTAGGGACTCTTCTTGTTTATTACACAGGAAATTTAGCTCTCAAATTTTGGCCTCCTTTGATTGAGTCTGTAGAGTGAACCTACAGGAAGCCCTAATTCCTCAACTCCAAAGCACATCAAGATACATCATAGCTTATCATTCTTTAGAGGTAAGTTGTACTCCATTGTATAAAAATACTACATTTTTTAATCCATTCTGTTGTTGACGGACATTCGGGTTATTACCAAGATTCACCTATTACAAAATGTGCTGCTATAAACATAGGTGCATATATATCGCTGTGGTATGATGTTTCTAAGTCGTCTAGGAAAATACCCAGAAGAGCAGTAGCTAGGTTGAATAAGACCTCTAGTCCTAGTTTCTGAGGAGTTTTCACATGGATTTCCACAGAGGTTTCACTAGTCTACATCCCACCAACAGCGGAAAAAGGTTCCTTTTACCCTACAACCCTACCAGCCTTTCTTATTGGTTGATTTCTTGATGATAGCCATTCTTCCTGGAGGGAAATGGAGTCTCAGCGTTTTTTTAATTTTCATCTCTTGAATGACCAAAGATGTTGAACATTTTTCAAGTATTTATTTTCCATTTGTATTTCTTCACCTGAGAAGTGTGTATTCATCTCAGATGCCCATTTTTGGATTGGGCCTTTGAATTTGGGGGGCCTGATAGAAGTTTTTATAGGTAAACTGATGTAACTTGAGACCACACTCATAAGTGAAATTAATCAGGCAGGCATGTGTAAACATTGTGTTGCCTCCCCAGTGTAAAAAACTGAAAGAATAAAACTGAAAGAGTAAAGAAGATCTAAAATGTGCAATGAATACTGTGAAAATGAAAAGGAAAGAAGCTGCTCAAAAGAAAAGAACAACTGGGAAATGAAGCAAAGAAAGAAAGGAAAAGATCATATATAAATAAATAAATATATGTAATGGATAATTATACTACTAATCTCTATTTGTTCCTCAAAAAGAATGGCCTGTGCTTTCATTGTTTAATCATTTTTTCATGCCTATATCTTGTAATCTAAGCAACTACTTTGAAGATAACAACATGCAATTATTAACAATTGCTAATCTCCTACTATTTTGTTTTGAAATTCTGTATCATCATTTTTATTCTTTTTTATTTTAAAATAAAAATGATATATCATATTGTTTGATTATACAAGTACAAAAACAGCTTTCTGAAATTATGCCATTGCCTAACAAAAGTTTCTATAGTTGTGTTAAAATGGCATGATTTCTCTCCAACAGAAAAAAAAAATTCTGAGCTGTACATAGGATGTTCTCCAAAACGGAGGACATATTACCACATAGACATGCTTCAATAAGTGCAAAATAATTGAAATTACTCCATGCATATTATCAGAGCATAGTGCAATAAAATTGGAAATCAATGACAAATAAAAACTCACAAAAAATTCAGAAACACATAGAAATTTAGTAACACCCTGCTGAACAAGCAATGGGTTACATATGAAATTAAAGAAGAAATTAGACAATTCCTACAATTAGGTGATAATGCCAGTGCAACATATCAAAACTTACAAGTAGTCCCATGAGGAAAATTTATGGCAGTGAATTCCCGTATCAGAAAAACAGAGCAATCTCAAATAAGCAACATAACATTGAACATTAAACTTCTAGGAAAAGCACAGGCTAAGCCCAAAGCTGACACAAGGGAGGAAATTATAAAGATCATAGCAGAAATTATTGCAATGGAGACTAAGAAAACAATACTAAGAATCAATAAATTGAAGAGTTGGTTCTTTGCAAGATTAAACAAAATCAACATACCCTTAGCCAACCTTATCAAAGAAAAGGAAAGACTCAGACCCATGTAATTAGAGATGAATGGGTGAAATCACAACAGATCCTGCAAAAATCCAAAAGCTCATCAATGCCTACTTCAAGAAGCTCTAGTCTAATCAGATAAAATATCAGAAGAAATAGACAGATTCATAGATACATATTACTTACCAAAGCTGAATCAAGAAGACATAAAAATTCTAAGTAAATGACTATCAGTCAATGAAATTGAAGATGTGATTAAAAACCTACCAACAAAGAAAAGCCCAGGCACTAATGCATTCGCAGATGAATTCTACAAGAAACTTGGAGAAGACCTAATGCCATTACTTCTCAAACTCTTTAATGAAATCAAAAGGGAAAAAATACTCCCAAATTCCTTCCTGAAAGCAAGCATTACCCTGATACTAAAACCAGAGAAGGATCTAATGAAAAAATATAACTACACGCCAATTTCCCTGACAAATATAAATTCAGAAATTCTCAGTAAGATACTGGCAAGCAGAATGCAGCAAATCACCAAAAAGTTATACATCATGACCAAGTAGGATTCATCCCAGGAATGCAGGGTTACACAAATTGATACATGCAATCAATACACAAACCAATAAATGTAATACACTGTATTAACAGAACCAAAGACAAAAACTATATGATCATCTCCATAGATGCAGAAAAAGCTTTTGCCAAAATCTAACACCAATTTTTGATTTAAAAAACCTACAGCCAGGAATTTGGCTCAGTGGCTTAAATTCCTGCTTGGCAGGCACGAGGTTGTGAGCTCGATCCCCAGTACTGACAAAAAAAAAAAAAAAACCTACAGAAAATAGGAATAGATGGTGTTATGGTTGATAAATTGTGCCAACTTGAGAAGTTTAGAAGTTTAACTAAGAAATTCAGCAGGAGGTCCTTACTTTGTAAATATCATCAACCTGTACAAGAGGAGGGCACAGAGGTGGTGTGAGTGCTACACACCCTTAGGGGTGAATAGCCTGTTTAGAATAGAAGGGAAAAGAAGAGGCTTGTTCTCCCCACTTTTTGCTCTGGCTGCTTTTGCTGGCTGCTACCTTGAAGTGTTGCCCTGGTGCCATGCCACCCTGCCTAGGAGCCAGCTGATTATGGACTGAAACCTCCACAAACAGTGAGCTAAGCAAACCTTTCCCTCCTTCATTTGGGTGTCAGGTATTTTGTCCCAGTGATGAGAAAGAAGTTACCAAGACAGATAGTCTTTACCTCCAGCTAATAAAACTCATTTATGACGAACAACCAACGTCATACTAAATGGACAAAAGTTGAACACTTTCACTCTAAAATCCAGAACAAGACAAGGATGTCTACTAGCACCACTCTTACTCAATATAGTTCTAGCAACTTTAGCCAGAGCAATTAGACAAGAGAAAGAAATAAAAGGAATAAAGACAGAAAAGAAAGAAGTTAAACTATCATTATTTGCATCATGATAGAGAGGACTCCAAAAACTTCACAAAGAGACTTCTAGTATTATAAACAAATGTGATAGTGTAACTAAATACAAAATCAACACTCAAAAATCAATAGAATTCCTGTACACAAATAAACTCACTACTTATGGAAAAAATGCCTTTTATAATAGTATTTTTAAAAATGAAATACCTAAGATTCAATCTAATGAAGGAAATAAAAGTCCTCTACATTGAAAACTACAGTACTCTGAAAAAGGGGAGCAATGAGAATATCAGAAAATGGAAAGACATCTCTTGTTCTTGGGTAAGAAGTAGCAGTATATTGAAAATGACCACATTTCCAAAATTGTTATACAAATTTAATGGAATCCCGATTAAAATATCAATAGCATATCTCACAGAATTGGATTGAGCAACCCTAAAATTCATTTGAACCAGAAGAGACCTAGAATAACAGAAGCAATTGTGGGCAACAAAGGCAAGGCAAGCCACATTACAATCGCACACTTGAAATTATACTACAAAGTTACTGTGATAAAAAAAAACAGACCTAAGGATCAATGTAATAAGTTATGAGATACTGAAACAACTCCAAACACACTCAGCCACCTTATCTTTGACAAAGGTGCCAAATACTTTCACTGGAAGAAAGCCTCTCTAATAAATGGCGCCAAAAAAACTGGCTTTCCACATGCTGAAGATTAAAACTAGACCTAAATCTTTCACCAAGCACTAAATTAAAATCAAAATAGATCAAGATATAAATATTAAAACAAAAACATTTAACTCGCTAGGAGATAGACTAGGTAGAACTCTTGAAGGCATTGGTGTAGGCAAAGACTTGAGGAACAAAACTCCGATCACACAGAATATACCACAAAGAATCAACAACTGGGATCTCATCCTATTAAAAAGCTTTTGCACAGCAAGAGAAACCACCAACAGAGTGAAGAAGCAACCCACAGTGTGGGAAAATATTTTGCCAGTTGTTCCTCAAAGGACTAATATCTAGAATATATAAGAAACTCAAAAAAATCAGACAACCCTAGTTTGAAGACCCAATCCAAAAATGAACATCTGAGAGTCATACATACTTCTCAGATGAAGTACAAACAGCAAACAAATATATGAAAAAATATTTAACATCACTGATCATTCAAGAGAAGCAAATTAAAACATCCATATTACTCCCTAAAGAACGGCTATTATCAAGATATCAACAAATAACAAATGCTGGCAGGGATAAAAGAACTGCTGGTGGGAGTGCAAACTGGTGTAATCACTGTGCAAATCAATGTAGAAGTACCTCAGAAGAGTAAAACTAGAGGGCCAGGGGTTTAGCTCAGCAGGCACAAGTACCTGCCTGGCAAGCATGAGGTCATGAGTTCAATCCCCATACTGCCCCCCAAAAAAAGTAAAACTAGAGGTTCCATTTGATCCAGATATTTTCCTTTCTTGGCCTCTTCCTGAAAAAACGAAAGCATTATTACACAGCAATATATGCATACCCATGTTTATAGTGGCACAGTTAATAATAGCTAAATCTTGGAAGCAGCCCAAATGCCTATCAATCAATGAATAGATAAAGAAAATTTGGTTTTTTATACAATGGAGTTTTACTCTGCCATAAAGACGTTTAAGCTTGAGCCATTTCTAGGTAAATGGAGCACCTTGAAACCATACTCTTAAGTGAATTAAGTTGGACACATGTGTGTAAATACTGCCTAGCTTCTCTGGTATGAGAAACCTAAAGTGTAATGCAGAACCCAAGTGTAAAATGGGTACGAGAAAATGGGAAGAAAATGTTCAAATGGGAACTAGAAAAAGGGATAAGAAGGGGAAATGAAGAAAAGGATGAGAAAAAAGGAATAGAAAGAAAAATGGAAGCAAAGCTTTCATAAATAAGGAGGGGAAGAGGAGCTGTAGGGAGGGGAGGGGAATGGGAAAAAAAGAAGAAGCAAGCTATGTCATGTACAGGTACAAATTTCCTATGATGAATGTTATCATTATGTGTATCTAAAATGCACCAATTTTTTAAAAATTTAGGAGAATGTGTGGGTCAGGATTCCCAGAACAGAAGCCACAGGAAGTTATAAACAAGAAATCAGATGTGCCTATTTGTATTTAAATATATCTAGTCAGGGATCCCCAAGGCCTCAGAAACTCTGGCTAGCAATTTACCTAATAAATTTTGTAGCTACCAATAGAGATTGCTAGTCTTGTCAGGGTTAGTGGATGGTATCACGGATCATCTGTGACTAGCTAGGCTACCGAAAAGATTGTGTTTGGATCAGACCATGTAGCTTAGACATTTCTAGGTGCAGTGGTGTTAAACAGATCTAGAAATGGAACTACATCAATGGGAAAATGAGAAATGCATTCTTGCAACTGCAAAAGTCAAAGCTAAAGTAGACAGTGCCCTCGTGTGGAAAGCATTTTTCAAAGAAAATGAACTATGTACGGGTGACCCACAGCTAAGTGTTTTACAAAAATATGCAAGAGGTAAGTTTCACTCCACAAATGAGAGCTGACTGACAATCTTCCTCAGACAAAGATGGTTAAAATTTCTGAAACCAAATAGTACATGAAGTATCACCCCCAAAGGGCAGTAACTATAAAATTTAAACTCAAGAAGTTGTCTAGGATTCAACCACATTAGTCGTCTTCTTGTTGCTGTCATCGTCATTATTGTTGTCGCTGAGATCAAACCCATGGAGTACTGAGCTTCAACCCCAGGGCCTTTTTTTTTTTTAAAAAAATAGGCCCTCATTAATTGCCCAGGCTTGGTGTTAGGGTTCACTAGAGGAACAGATTTACTATAATATGTGTACATGATCATATGATGTGCAGGGTAGGCATATGATGGCCATCTGCAGAATCAAGGACGGAAGAAGGCAAAATGGCATCTGCACGCTGGAAAGCCAGAGGATCCAGTCAAAGACTGAAGGCTTGGAGCTCCCTGCTGTGTATTGTGTGAGTCTGTCTTGGAAATCCCAAGGATTTGCCTTGGAAGACTGAAGATTCTGTGTTGCAGGTCTGAAGGAACTGAAGACAAATGTCCAAAGGCAACGGTAAAGACCTGAGCATCTCTGAAGAAAGTGACAAATCTTCTTTCTTTTTTCTCTTTTCATTCTGTCTGGGCTATAAGCCTATTGGTTGGTGCCACTCATATCCTGGGTGGGTCTTCCCTCCTCAGTTTGCAGTCTACATGTCAGTCATCCACAGACACACCCAGAACTTTACTAATATACTAGGCAGTTCTGATTCATCAAGTCAAGTAGACATACCATAGTTAACAATCACAATCTACCCCTGTCAACCTGACAACTAGATATGTCTCCTTCAACTGTACCTAGTCTCCAAATAAAATAGCAAGTTCATAATTAAACCTAACATGATACAACTGTCCTGCTTACAAATGAAAATGCACTAATTCTCTCCCTATAATAGAAGCCAAAGTTTTTCTTTGGGTTATGCTTACTGCTCTCTTAACATTCTATGATTTAATAGTTATAATATAGATTTAATTATAGCTAAGAACCAATATTAAGTTACAAAGAAAACAAAGATACCTACTAGTATGTGCATGTATATGCACAACCATATTAACAAAATAGTGAAGAAATACTCATGACAATTATAATCTGCATTTGCGTGCCTGGTCATGTGGTCATAGCTAGTACCCATTCTATATTCTTTTGACCTTAAACAAATATCTCAACAGGTCTTGATTCATCACCTGACAGAGTGACACACACCTTCACTTCTGAAGATCCTAGGCTATTTATCACCCTGTCTGGACTGAGTTGTTATAATTTACCATTGATCTTAATAATAGGCCTTGGTAACACTAGAAAGCAACCTAAGATACTTCCTGCACTCTAAATACAATCTTCCTTCCCTCCATTGTTGACCAGAAGTCTAATTTCCCCTTGACAGTCTGGATCAATCACCCCCGCCAACATCATAATTCCTTTTCAAATTGATGATTCAGAAGATCAAGGAACTCAAAATTATCAGAAGGAAGTCTTAGCTTCCAGTTCAATGGACTCATTATACTTTCTGGTACAAGCCTCCACCTTGGACCTAAAACTTATAAGCCAGCAGAGGGTAACATCACAGGGCCAGGAAGCAAGAATTTTACTAGGGGATCATTAGGGGTCATGGTGAGTGGCACTAGTCCCACATCCACACCTTGATTCCTGGACTGTGAACCCTGGCTATGGGAGAAACAGTACCGTGTACTGGTAACCGCTTTTTTGAAGCATATACAAACTTCTGGATAACCTCTCCCCAGCCCTACCATGTACTGCCATCTAGTTGGCACTGTACTTTCATCTTCAAATGACAATTTCACCTTTTTATCAATTCAGCTACCTCTGGATAGTGAGGAACATGGTAAGACTAGTGAATTCCGTGAACGTGAGCCCATCGCCTCACTTCTTTAACCATGAAATCCATTCCTTTGTCAGAAACAATGCTGTGTGGAATACCATAATGGGGCATGAGGCATTCTGTAAGTTCACAGATAGGAATTCTGGCAGGAACATTATATGCAGAGAGGGCAATTTTATACCCAAAGTAAGTATCTATGCAATAAAGACAAAGCACTGCTCTTTCCATGATAGGAGTAGTCCAATATAATCAACGTGCCACCTATTCACCAGAGAGAATGACGTCATGTCAGGGATTCAGTGCTAGTCTCTATCATTGCCATATTTGGCATTCAGCACGATGGCTGTAGTCAAATCAGCATTGGTGAGTGGAAATCCACATTGTTAAGTCCATGCATAACCTCTATCCATACGACCATGGCCATTCTGTTGATGAGTCCATTGGGCAATTACAAGGGAAGCCAACGAAAAAATTGACTGCTATCCACAGAATGAGTCATCCTATCCATTTAATTAAAGTCCTATCCTGCTGAGGTCACCTTTTGATGAGTATTTACATGGGACATAAATATCCTTACATGCTTTGCCCATATGGAAAGGTCTGGTCACATACGTCTCCCTCAAATATTTTTGTCACCAATTTTCCGGTCATGTTCCTTCCAAGTGCTTAACTATTCAGCTAGACCACTGGCTCAGCCCATGAATCAGTATGTAGTTCCACACTGGCCATTTTTTTCTTCCAAGCAAAGTGTATAACTAGATGCACTGACTGAAGCCTTGCCTACTGCCCTTTACTACTGTCCTTCATGATTGTCATTCAGGGACGTCATGGGAAAGAATTATAGAGCTGCAGCTGTCCACTTTCAGGTGGTGCTTGAATAATATGCAGAACCATCTGTAAACCAGGCCCTAGCTTTTCTTCATCTGTCAACTGATCACATAGCATACCCTATGAGGCCATAGGTGCATACCAGAAGACAGAAGACTGTATAGCAAGAGTGGAAATAATGGATATTTGGGCAACTTCTTTGTGTAACTTACTTGTGTCTTGCAAATTTGCTTAAACTCACTTACATTTAATGACAAGCTGTTTTACAGGTTTCACATTATGACTTGGTAGGCCTGAGAGTACCCAGCTCGTGATGGGTAGTGTAGGTCTCATGGTAGCCTGGTGTCCCACAGTCAAGTGCTCAGTTTCCACTAAAGCCCAGTAGCAGGCCAGTCATTGTTTTTCAGAGGGAGAGTAGTTATCTACAGATGGTGGCAAAGCTTTGCTCAAAAATTCAAAGGGCCTCAACTGTGATTCACCCAGATGAGGGGGGCCACCAGAGGTTACAAATAGCATCCCTATCTACCACTGACACCTCAAATACTGTTGGACCTGTTGGATCATACGCCCCCAGTGGCAGAGCAGCCTGCACAGCAGCCTGTTGCAGTCTTCTCTCA
Organism: Dasyprocta punctata; assembly: GCA_004363535.1. Classification (NCBI taxonomy): domain Eukaryota; kingdom Metazoa; phylum Chordata; class Mammalia; order Rodentia; family Dasyproctidae; genus Dasyprocta; species Dasyprocta punctata. Next base: position 75,162 of record RJWM01005418.1, read on the forward strand.
TTCTGGATTCCACTCAAAGCCAGTAGCTTTTCAAGTCATCCTAGGATTCTTTTGTTTTTTACTTTGAGATAGACTCTCACTGAGTTCCCCAGTCTGGCCTTGAAACTCTAGTCCTCTTTCTTCAGCTTCCCAAGTAACTGGGATTACTGGTGTGTACCACTGCGCCTGGCTCTAACTCATTGAAAAAAGTAAGTATAACATCTAGTTAATGAAAGCTTTTCCTGACCCTCCCCCACTAATTAAAGATGAATTTGCAAAAATGAAAAGGGAGGAGTTTGAAATTATGTCTAATTATTAATTCTCCTCCAGCATTTCCACTTATTTCACTACTCTCTAAAGCCTAGCCATCCCCAAGTTTAGAGCAACCTGGTTTTCCAAGCCCACTGGTGCTTTTTATTCCCTCTCCAGGTTTGCCAGGAGCAGTGATGTTTGGGTATATAGGGCACTGAGTCAGACCTTTGTGTGAATGTGGGTCACCTGCAAAAAGAGTAGGGAATCATTCTGGAAGGAGAAGCAAAGTTGTGAGGATCAGAGAAGAGAGACTAAACTCCCCTAGAAATGGAATCTTTTCCTGTTCTCTAGTAGCTCTATAGCAGGTCATGCCAGCTAGGTAAACAAAACGAAATCTGTACCATAGAAAATAGCAAACTTGGTGAATCAGGATTTTTCTACTGGAGCACTAGATGTAACATACTTACCAGCACACTTGTGTTCCCCTTCTTTAAGTACTCTCACTCTCTTGTTCTTGTTTCCCTTACTCTTCACCACTGCACTTTCCTTCTTTTCTCCTATCCTGTGTGCTCTATTTGCAGACTCACATCCACTCTAGACTCTCCCTGTTTCATCAGACTGCGCTGCTGTTTACACCCTTAACAAACTATCCTCATCCCATCTGAAACTCCTCACCCATGCATCCATTAAATGCATGCCTTTTTCCTCTTCTCATGGCATGGAAGCATTGCTGGAGAAAACCACATAGCCCTTAGTGTTGGAATCATTAAGTCTGTGGTAAACATTCTTATAGTCTCTTAAGTGCTTCTTGAAAATCTATTTACTGTGCTTGGTCACTTACCTCTTCTGAAACTTACCCACTTTCTTGGAGTTGCTTATTCTCCACCACTTTTCCCTCATACACCTTCTTCATGTGACCTCACCTCCTATTTCAAGGGGAAAAATTAAAATAGAAGCCATAGCACAGAAATTCTCTCAACCTTTTAATGACCAATCACCTAGAGTTTTTATGCCCACATCATCTAATATCTTTTCCTCTTGTTCCAAATAAAAAACTATCCCTTCTCCTTCCCTTGTTTTTACTGCACTTCAATTTCTTTAACTAGTATCATCTCCATCTTGGCATATAAACCCATTTAAATCTACACAATACCTACCACTTAGCTCTCTCTCCAGGGAGAAATTAGTTTAAAATTTTATCTGTTGTGTCTGCCACATTTTCCTATTACTTTTCATTAGCAGGTGTAGCACTGACAAAGGAGCAATAATGGGCCTTCTTCTATTATAATGGCCACTGACTCTGAGATGGTTCCTCGAAACTACCATGTGTGTTGTATTAACTTGAATGATTTGAAATATCCAATAAGCAACTACCTTTGAATTACAAACAGGTGGTTTGGAATCATTCAATCTGTCCATATCCTCCAGCCACAGATTACCAGGAATATACCCGCAGTTGAGCAAGCTGGGTTTATTGCCCATTACGATGTGGGAGAATGCACACCATTGAGAACTGTGGGATATCTCAGTAGGACAATGTTAGAAAACATTATATGACTTGAGTTTATCGTGGATGATTGATGGGAGGGTTATGGAAACAGCAGGAAACAGCTGCAATTCTATCATTAGGTATTTTAATAATCTCATCAGAGAAGACTGAAAACACTGTAATTGGCAAAGGAGCAACAGTCACATATTATCCAGGGAAAGAAAACATTTGATAAACTTTGTGATTTAAACAATATTTATGGACATGATTATAGAATGGACTTAGCTTTTATCCTGACCCATCATGGACACAGAATGTCTTTGCTTGATGCTGGCATTCTATGAAATTATATTCATTGGAAGAACACACAGCTTAGCTAACAATGCCAAGTCAGTAGATCATGTGTTGATGGTAGTATCAAGCTACCTTCTAGACATCAAAGACTGTTTTCTCAATCCACCTTTTCTCTCTTTTTTAACCCCTTCTTAATTAAGAAAAAATGATATGTAGGTTTTCACCATTGCTGAGATCATGTTTCTAAACATCAGAAAGTAGTCCAAAAGATAATATACAGCTGGACTGAGGTTAACTCCCCCATCTCCTCTGCCATAGGATGTTTTAAAATCATCTGACATGACAATGATTTTACGATAACATTTAAAACTGTGAAGAGGCTATGCCAGCCAACTACAAAAAAGCAATAACCTGAAAAAAATATTATTATTTCAACTTTACAGTAAGCCTCAAAGCCAGGGGCCAAGAATATATAATTCAGATAATGAAAAACATGTTCCCAGATCCACCTGAGTCTATTATAGAGTGTCAGGCAGATTTTTATTTTAACTTAGCCATAGTCTGCTCTACTTGCCCTCTGCTATATAAGCACATAAAGAAGTAATTATTACTGGATAAATTTTTCCTTGATTTGTTAAGGATAAATCAAAAGCTACAGCTCTCTGTGATAACTCTACCTAATAAATTTAAATTTAAACTGGTCTATCAGGCTTCTAGAGAAGAAATTTTGTGAAATTGATGTATTAAGTTTTTCTAAGTTCAACATCTTTTCCGTTGCATTTTGTTTTGCTTTGTTTTGTTTTGTTTCATTTTGTTTTGTTTTGCTTTGACTGCTGTAGAAGCTATAGCCCATCTAGTATGTATAAAGGAAGAATTAATTTCCCTTACAAGGAGGTTTTCCAAATAACTTGCACAAACCTCTTTGAGGAGTTTTCTGAGCATTGCATTCTCTAAGAATTATCCTGAATATGAATGTTAATTTACTCTGTGGCAGTCACAGGCAAACTGATGTTCACAAAAGTAGTACTCTGGTAGGTACAGACTGTATTGAGAATGCACAATAGGAAAAACAGGTTGACTCTTTGTCCTTCCAGTTGGACAGATTCCTTACATGGGGAAAAATATTTCATGAAAAACAGGCTGATATATCTCTGAAGAGAACACAGTGATTATTGTGGAAAGAGTAACACTTAAATTCATTCTCATTCCTGAAAGACTACATTTTTCTGATATAGTAGTAATGACTTTAGTAAAAGCTAGTGGGAAGTTAAGGTTTCATTTTTATAATACTAAGCATTGGAACTAATGATATGAGGAAAATTTAAGTTAAAGAAAATCTTAAAAATGACAATCTACCTTTTGAAGCTTCTGATGGAACAGTTATCAAATTTTGTCAGCAGATAGTTGAATTATAGTCATAGTGATGATCTGAGAAAAACATCCAAAAACTTTTTTTCTTAAATGACCAAAGATTATAAAGAGTTAAAAGTAATAGAATAAAAGTAAGAGCTCATACTAAGAATCTTTTTATTTAGTTAATGGGATCAAATTATAACAATAGGCAAAATTGATAATAAAGGAAAGACAAATAGATCAGGAAAAATCTGAAAATTCATCTTGCCCATTGTCTTGGATGAAAGATGTTTTTACTAGGTAATCAGTTCCTAAGGATCCTCAATATAAGGGCCATGAATGCAAGAGTCATTCAGTTGACAGCAGAAAATATCACATGTCTTTTAAGTTGGTATTAAACTATTGGTGTGTTAGTGGTGTTAACATTACTATGAAAGGTCTATTCCACCAAGATCAAGGGTAGTTTCTCTCTAATGTCCTTTAGAAAACTAAATATTCAGATTTCCAATCATGTAAATTCTATTTAAGAGGATGTTTTAGAAATGCAGCTTGTTAGTGATGTTAGAGGCATCCTATTAATTTCTCATCACGCTTAGCTATATCCTGTCATGGAATAGAATCTAGGATTGGAAGTAATGCCCAAAGGCATAACACAGCCTCATTTTAACTCAGAGGGATCTTATGGTCCCTAGAGTGGGTTGATGTTATTGTCATCAAGGATAATGTTAATAATTTGGTTCTTGGGTACTTGAGGTATCTTAGTGATCTGATAGCTATATATAGTTTTAGAATTCGCTGAATTCTTTCCAGTTTTTTTCTGAAGCTTATAGACGACAAGAAAAATGGAGATTCTAAGTAAATGATACAGATGAACTTGTACAGAGTAAACTCAGAAGTACTTCTGTTCACTGTGAAGATTAAGAAGTGGAGAGAGTGAGTGGCTAGAGAGATGAATGAAGTAGGTGTCTCCAAAGATAAAATACAGAAACAAAGCCAGGTTCGGTGGTACATTCCAGAAATCCCAGCTCCTGAGGAAGCTGAGAGAGGAGGCTAACCTGATTAGCAAGACCTTGTCTCAAAATAACTTTTTTTTTTTAATGGATGGGGAATGTAGCTCAGTGATACAGCATTTGCTTAGCAGGTGCAAAGTCCTCACATCAATCCCTAATGCAGATAAGGAGAGAAGAGAGGAGAGGAAGGGAGGGGAGGAGATGGGAGGGGAGACCACCTTGAACTGCACGCATAGCAAAAACTCTGGAGAGACTCGTTAAGCACAAGGCCAGCTTGAACTGCATGCATAGCAAGAACCCTAGAGAGACGGGAGACAGGAGAGGGCAGAGGGCAGAGGGCAGAGGGCAGAGGGCAGGGGGAGGGGAGAGTCTAATTTCCAGTTTAAGTCCTTCCAAGATCTGCCCATGTTCCTATTCACAAGATACCCTTGTCTTTTAATAATATCCCCATTTTTAATTTTGTTTAAATAATTTAAATAAGTTGTCATAACTTGATTATCAATGAGAATAATAATTTCCATGATACAAATCACATCCAATATGTTTAAACTTATTATATGGCTACATATAAAACTTTAGAGAAATACTAGTTTGTCACTATCAAGGGTTGCTACCAAACAACTTATTATTTTGAAAACTGAGAAATAGAAAAGAATGAGTATTTATCATATGTAGATGATATCACCAAGTAATCCACTATTAGATGAGCATTTTTTCCTTTAAAAAAGTATTCCAGGTGTATGTCTCTAGTCTCCACCACTCAAGAGACTGATGCAAAAAGAGTGAACCAAGGAATTCAAGATCATCCCAGGCGACACAGCAAGACCCTGTTCTCAAACATCAAACAAACCAAAAAGTATCCCAAATAGTAAATTTAAAGTAGTGATAGAATTAGAATATCACCATTTTAAATCCCAATGAATTACTAGATATATATATATATATAAAGTATTAACATGAAACACACGCACACACAGAAACAATTTGATATTGTCATCTTTTACTGTGCTAGATATTAGATATTAAACCCAGAACCTCATGAATGCTAGGCAAGTACTCAACCACTGAGAGCTATTCAATCTTTTTTTTTTTTAATTTTATTTTGAGACAGAATCTCACTAAATTGCCCAGGGAAGTCTCAAACATTTGATCCCCCTGCCTCATCCTCCTGAGAAGCTGAGATGACAAGTCTGTGCCACTACACCCAATCATGATATGCATTTTGATGAGAGAAATAGCACTTCCTATGTAGTAGTCACAAAAGTTGAACTAGAATCTGAGCAAGCCGCTACTTAAGAGAAAACATAGGAGACAGAGAAGTATGTTATAAATGACATAAGTAAATGCAATCAGCAAAACCACAAAGTGGAACGTAGCTTCATTTTGTTCAACAAATACATTGCAAGAATGCAACAGGGAAGTAAGGGCAAGACTTAAGAGAAGGAGAAAGATTATTATAAATTTTAAAAGGTTTGAAAAGCCTATCAATTAATCCAATCACCAGGTCTCATTTACATCATGCCTCAAACATTTAAAAATGTTATGAGAAAATTACAAATTTGAATACTAGATATTTTATGATATTGAAGATTGCTAACTGTTTTGTGCGATAATTATCTTGTCATTATGTTTACTTTATAAAATAGCCTTTGCATGTTAGAAATGCTTGCAATATTTATGAATCACACATCATATCTGTGATTTTTTAAAAACTGAATAAAAAGAAGAAGGAGCAGAGATTAATGGAATTGTCTTTGAGTTACAAATGGCCAAAGCTAAGTGATAGAAGTGCATTTAATATTTCTAATTAATATATGTGCTAAGGAGTTTTCAATAATGTAACATTTAATCAATTAGATCAATTGAAAAAGTAAAGCTTGCATGACATTTCACTAGTGTCAATCAGTTCTTCATGATCATAACAAAACCTGGGACAAATTAGTTTTAAAAAAGAAAAAAAGTCAAATGGCTCCTTCATTTAGGCTCACAGCTGTGGAGGTTTCAGTTCATGGAAGTTGGCCCTGCTGCTTTGGGCCTGTCCTGACACCACACACCATGATCAGTGCATTTAATGGAGAAGGCCTGTTTGCATAATGGAAACAACAAAAGAAAGAAAAAGATACTAGTTCCTACAATCCCCTTGAAGGCATATTTGCACTAGACTCCACTTCTCAAAGGTTTTTATCACCTTCAATAACATCAAACTGAGGGCCACACTGTTACACATGGGCCTTTGGGAGACATTTAAGATACAAACTATAGCATCACTCCATACCAGAATAAATCTATAGTAGGTATATTTTGAGTTTATAAACATAATATCAGAGAGTATCTTCTTGACCTTAGACTAGGAAAAGATTCCTTAAATCTAACACATAAAGCACAAATTGTAAAGAAAAGCATAAATAAAATATATTAACATATATATAGGGAAATAAATAAATATATAAGTGCATATATTTTTTTTTATTTGTAACCAAGGAAATGTGAATTCAAAGAACAAGAACATACACCTAGATGGCTAAAGCAAACAAAAGAGAACTGATAATACCAAATGCAGGCAAGGATAAGGAGCCATTACAGAAATGAATATACTGCTGAGAAGTGCGAAAATTTAGGCAACTACTATTTTAGATGGTGCCACTTTTCCATTAAAGTTGAAAACACACATACTCTATGATTCAATAATTCCACTCCTAAGCTTATATTCAACTTCAATGACCACAAGGAATAGATGCAAGAAAGTTCATCATAACAGTATTTATATTGTAATATAACATAAAAAATAAAAACAACCAAATATCAGTAACATTAGGGTAGGTAAACTATTACTTTCACTCAATAGAATATCACACAGCCATAAACATGAACTACCATTACACAGAACTATGTGTAATCATAGCACAAATATATACTAAGCAAAGAAGATAGGTGCAAAACAATAAATATGGTATGAGTCCATTTACGTGAAGTCTAAAAACAGACAAAACTACAGTATAGTGTTTAGGTGTGTTTGTTTAGGGAGTAATAGCACTTTTGTAAAAAGTGTAACAGTGATTACTGTAAAAGTCAGAATAATATTTTCTTTGTGGTCGAGAATATCAAAATCATTTAACTTAGGCACAAAAAGTAATGCTGACATGTTAACCATATTCCATTTCTTGATTTTGGTGGTGCTTCTAGAAGGATTTATTTTGTGATAAGATCTTGAACCATATACTTTTGCTTTGTGCATTTTCTGTGTTGTGTTTTACATTTTATAATAAGAAAAGTAAACCTCAAATAATAACTCCCAGTATACATTAGGGGAAATTTTTGAGTTTTTCAGAATACTGACTAGGTAGAATAGAAGAGCATCTCCAAAACTTTTCCTAGAACTGAGAGCAAAAGGATTCAAAATGAAGAGAGTTGCTCATAATCACCCTTGACTCTGTTCTTTCTTGACATCTTTTCCTCTTACTAAATTGCCATGTATACTGATTTTAATTTGATTTTCACTGCACAAATGGGTAGTGGTCAGTTAGTGGACACATGACTTCTTCCAAAGAATTTCCTGGTGATGTGACCTATAGTAGCTAACACTAAGTGTTTCAGTTTTTGCTTCCTGGATTTGAATCTCCACGTCTTCACTAGCTAGGTAATTCTGACTTGGGAGTTTCTCAGTATTTGTCTCTCTGTTTCTCTGCATTCACACTTCAACACTGTTTTGCTGCCTACCAAGATCAGTGCTTTTAATAATGAACTTTCATTAAGACATGAAATCAAAATACTTATCTATCCCTTTGGTAAATATTATGGGGATCAAGTATGCTCTCTTGTCCATGTATGAAACAATATTGGCAGGAATCATACTTTCCAGTTTTCTGCGCTAAACCACCCTGGAGCTGGACAAAGGTATTTATTCTTCTAAAGCCTTCTTCTACCAGATAATACTATGAGACAACTGAGAACACAAAGAAACAGGGCATCTTTAATCCGTGGCTATAAAGTCTCAGTTACGCAAGATGGATAAATTCTAGATAAGTGGTCTACAACATTTCTTCTGTAGTACATAGTATATTAACATTTACCTTTTTGGGACAGAACTTTATATATTTTATGACTTTTTGGTCCCGGCATAGGGTTGCTATCATAGTAAGTGCTTGAGACATATATGCTGATAAAAAAATGAATGAACGGTTAGTTCTACCAATTAGTTACATATTTTATAGTAAGTTTCCACAATTTTTTAATTCCAAAGGGATAGTGATATTTTATTTATAAATATGACTTTCCATACTTTTGTCCTCTGAGAAAATTTGACATTTTTTGGCTTAAAATGCAAATATAACCTCTGTTCACAAGGGAGAATTTTTAAATATCTCTATGATAAGAAAGCAGGCAATTTCCAAAAAATTATTGACATGATCCTTCTGTAACCAGCATATTTCTCACTAGAGGAAGCTCAGCACCCACAACTAAATTGCAAGACATGACAAATAAAATGTCATTTCATTTTAGAATGATGCAGTGTCAGTAAATAGGGCATGAATTTGCAGAAGTAGGGAATATTTTTATATGACAGTCTTCTTCAACTGTTAAACTTTGCAATCCTAAATTGTATAAATGGGAATAATGCAAGGTAAGATAATAATCATCCAGTTAATTAGTAAGGTAGCATTGTACATAAGTATAGAGTAGGACAAATAAGAGATACATCATTATCTTTATTCTCTTTGAAGGAAGACGCTAGTTTTCATGAAAAAGAGAAACAATATAAGGCAGTGATTGGTACTATAAAGGGCACAGGTCATTTGGAGGAATGAAATGCTCTATGGTTTCCATTTTCCTGATGTGTAACCCCACGGAACATCTTCCCCTGAAGCCGTACCTTCTTGGGTACATTTGAGGAAGGCACTGTCCCAATGTCACTCCTAACCCTGCTTCTCTCTTGTCGCTTATCACGTCTCTGACACTCATAGATCAGAAGCTGGAGTCACCAGTCCTTCCTCACCCATCACCTTGACCACAGCCACCAAGTTCTTCATCCAAAACAGTGCAGTTAAGACCTTACAAAGCAGTTTTGTTAATGGTTTAGAAGAAAATAGTACCATAGCTTAAAAACCTCTCACCCTCTTACCTACAGTAACTGGGAACTCTGTGACCATCATTCTCCTCAGACTACAGAACCACCAGCAAACTCATCTTCTACCCCAGATTTTAGATATATGCATACGTGTGTGTGTGTGTGTGTGTGTGTGTGTGTGTGTGTGTATTTGTACTACAAATTAAACTCAGGACCTCGTGTTGGCCAGGCAGGTGCTGTGTCACTGAGTTTACCCCAGATTATGAAGCCTTTCTCTACTTTTGAAATTCTACACATCTGTTTTTATCCTAGACTGAGTTCCAAAATGTCCCATGCAAATATCTCCCAAATATTGTATGGGATAAACTTATACTAAAAAAAAAAAGCAAGCAAAAAGCCCCACTATTTTTCATTTATTCTAAACTCAAATTCTACTGACACCCTACATTTTTCTAAATCTGGTGACTGTTTTTCTGGGCTTTTTGTTGTTGTTTGGCTTCTTTTATTTTTTTATTTATTTATTTATTTATTTATTTATTTTTTGTATCTCTTGCATTAAAAGCCTTCACTATGTTTTCCCTGGAAACACAGGAGAAAAATCAGGATTCGTTTTTTGGGGTTTTTTGTTGTTGTTGTTGTGGCACCTGGGATCAAACTCACAGCCTCACACCTGCCAGACAGATGCTTAGGCCACTAAGCCAAACTCCCAGCCCTAGTTTTCTGAGACAGGATCGCACTATGCAGCTCAGGCTGGCCTTGTGCTTGCGTTGTAGACCAAGCCGGCCTCCAACTCACAACAATCCTCCTACCTCAGTCTTCCGGGTGCTGGGATTAAAGGCGTGCGCCACCACACCTGGTTAGGATTCTTTCCACGTATCAAATAAGTTCTCTTTATTTCATCTTCTTACATCCAGGGAACACCCAGAGAAACTAACTTTTCTCACTTCTCTCTTAGAACAAATACTTGGTTTATATTAAAAATAGCAGACTTTTTCATTGTATCTCAGTACCACATCACCTGTCTTTTCTTTCAATTCAGGGAATCAAAGCCAAGGCCTCACACATGGTAGGCAAGTATTCTAGGCAAGTGTACTATCACTAAGTTATATTCCCCAGACAACTCACCTGCCTCTTAGTGTATCTCCATCCAGCAAGTTAAATAAGGTGATTCATTTTCAGGTTTCATTATTGTGAGTGGACGCAGTTGTTTCAGAATCTTCTCTTCATGTAGAGATGGTCATGTAGTTGATTGCATTCATGTTAATTCAGTGCATACTACAGCTTAGACACTATGCCAGAGAAGTAAGCAGTATCCTGCTTTAACTTCTGACTCTGAACTTGGCTGAAAACACTGCATTAATTATGTGTGGTGTTTTCACATTTTGGTTGGGCACAGTTTTTGAGTTGGTGACTTCTGAAGTGAAAGAATAGCCTTCTGGACCACCAACAACATACTTAGATCATCCTCAAATAATTTGTTCCCCTTGAACAAACCTGGGAGTGAATTCTATCCTACTGATCACTTTTAAAACTGAGCTAAACACCAAGACTGATTTTGGAGACTGATGGAGAACTGTTTCTGAGGAGGTGTAGACAGAAAAGATGAAGAGGTTCTACACATAGTTGACCTCAATCACTTTGGGTAGGTCTTTAGTAGTTTTCCTCTTTAAAGACTACTTACTTGCCAACTTTTGGAGTAAGTAATGGCATTTAGGGACCATTATAATTTGACGCGAAGTTTATGAGTGAGGAAGTTACTTGAATTTTTTTTTAAATCTCAAGGATTATTCATTTTTCTTGAGCATCTGCTCAAAGACCTTGCTATTTAGAATATGGGGCTCTGATAAACAGTCTTCAGCTTCCCTGAGAACTTGTTAGAAATGATGACCTTCACATTCTGCCACAAAATTGAGCATCTCTATGGAAACATGATTCCCAAGTCATTTGAAGGGGCTGAGCCATAACTCCTGCTAAGTTTGAACGCAGACTGTTTCCTAAAAGCCCATATGTTAAAGGCGTGATCACAAGCCTGTGGTACTACTGGAAAACAAAGGAAATTTTAGGAGGTGGGGGCCTAGTTGGAGGAAGTTAGGCCATTAGGAGCATGCTTGTGTAGAAGATATGGGGACCCTGACCTCTTCTTCTCTCTCTTTTTTGCTTCCTGGCTAGCATGAGGTAGTAGCTTTGTTCTGCATTTTGTTCCCCTTCATGATGCATGATCTTACCACAGGCTCAGAAACCACAGGTCAATTGACCGTGGACAGAAGCCTTTAAACACTGTGAGCTACAATAAACCCATCTGCCTTAAAAGTTTATTTTTCTCAGGTATTTGTTACAGCCATAGAAATCTGACCAACACAATCCCTAGAGATATATCCCCTAAAGCCTGAAATCACAAAAGATCAAAATTCAAAAAAGTTCTGGAAAAAAATTAAAAATCCTTTAAAAGACATTTATTTACATTTTTAAAGGGTATTTGCTTAAGGAACATAAAAATATGACAGAACATAGGTCACTTTATACAACAAAATAGTTGATAAAAGCATATATATCTTTGCAAGCAAAAATATTCAAGTATACTGAAAACAGTCTCATGGCTGTAATATGTATGAGCAGATGAAGCATATCCATAAGGAAGCAGGCCAAACCAGCCACCTGTAATTGGGATATAGCTCAGTGACAGAGTACTTGTCTAGCATATATAAGACCCTTGATTCAGCCCCCAGCACTACCAAATAATAATAGTAATAATAATAATAATAATAACATGACAACTCATGTGCTACTCTCACAGACACATGCTAAATAGTGCTTTACCGGCTTCTAGTTATCCATTCCAGCTAACGTTGCGTGACTATTCTGTACATACCAAAAACACATTAATCCCTTCCCCAGAATTCAGTAGGGGATTTTGGTGGATTTTTTTTTTGTACAAAGATGTTTCCTCTCTCCGCATGGTAATTACAATTTTTAGAATCTAAGCTTTCAAGGATTTTCATATTCCAGATTTTAATCTGTTGAAATTGTGATTCTTGAATTTTTAGAGTAGTGGTTTTGCTCTTTCGGGATTGTCTTTAGGAATTATGTAATATTTTCATCATATAGATACACACTTGACCAAGACTATATAAATACTTCATATTTATTTGTATAAAAGAGAATATTTGTTGGAAAGGCATCTTCCAATGACAAAAATAGCCCCCTCACCACCGCAGTGCACTTTCACCACTAGATCAAACTTTTGGGTCACTCGTTAATGCCCTCTTCTTAGTCTCTGCCACAGTGACTGGAGCCTGGGTAGGTTCCTGGGAGACCTCAAAAGCCAGGAAATGGACTCAGTGGCCTTTGAAGTTGTCGTGAACTTTACCTCGGATTGGGATCTGCTAAATTCTTTATGGAAGAAGCTGCACAGAAATGTGAGGAAGTTACTTGATACAAAGACTGTGGAAAGAAGGTGTGAAGAAACCTTCCTTTGAATTGTGAAGAAACCTTCAACCAGATTTCAGATCTCACTATGACCAAGAAAATTAATTTAAAAAGCACACTCCCATTTGTTCATGCTCTCATAGATGGTTATTACTTATTGCTAAAATGTGTTATTGTTTACTACCAATTACGTATTTTCATTTTCTGTTGTAATGGTCTAAGAAATCTCTTCACATATGGAAGGGGTGTATTTTTTCAATGTCAGTCAATTCTTAGAAGCCCCTTTGAATTACATGCTGTTGTGGTTTGGATATGGACTGCCCCATTATGGCTTGTGTCTGGATGTTCCCCCCAAAGCCTCATGCAGTCATGGGGGCGGGTTTCTAGAGTTTGTGATTGATTCAATGGACCAGTGCTGTACTATGTGTGTGAGTGCTACACCTGCCTTGGGGCAGGTAGCCTGAATACAATATAAGGGATGGAAAGTGGCTTGATCTCTCTCCCTTATTTCTTTTGTTGCTTTTGCTGTCTTCTGCTGCCATGAACTGTTGCCCCTCAGCCATGCCACTCTGCCTTGGAGCCAGCTGATTATGGATTGAAACTTCCACAAACCGTGAGATAAATAAACCTTTCCTCCTTTAACCTTGGGTGTTGGGTATTTTGTCTCAGCAACAATAGAAAAGTAACCAAGATACCCTCTCAAACTCTCATGCTATCAGAGATGGGGCTTTTGAAGGGTGGTTGTGTCATGTGGTGCTGCATTCATGGGTGGATTCATCTCCTGGTGATTTCAGCAGCTAAGTGTGCTACTGGGACATGGGCCTTGGAGGGAAGAGACAGTCATTGCAGGCATGACCTGGACAGGTGTATCTCCCTCCCCACCTCCCCACTTATTTCTATGCTTCCTGATTACCATGATGTGAGCAGCTGCCCTGCCCCAAACCCTCCCACCATGCCCTTCCTGCCTGGGAGCCTGCTAGTTATGGACTGAAAATGTAAGCCAAAATAAACCTGCCTTCCTTTAAATTGGGGGTGTCAGGTATTTTGTCCTAGCAATGAGAAAATGTCTAAGACCCACACAAAAATCTGCTATCTATCATCAATATTTGTGTATAATCAACTGATAAAATGAGTAAGGCCAGTCCCACTTAAACATAAGTTTCTTAAATAACAAAGTGCTCAAATTGTCTTTTCAGAGAAGCCTCCAGAATTTATTGACGACAGTACAAAATACATTTTTCAATATAGACATGAGCCAAAGAGGCCAGTTTATTAGGTCAAATGATCATCGCACATCACAAACTACTCAAAATCATTGCATGGCACATAACTCATTACTCCCCCTCCCCCCAAAAACCCCCAATAACTTGTGAAGAGACATGACTGACCATCTGGCCTACCAGCCAGAACTGTAAAACTCCCCCTTTTACCACCCAGTCAACAAGCAGCTTTTCCCTTCTCTTTTCGTATAAATTTCTCCAATAATCTAGGGGAAGACATCTCTGAAATTAAAGCTCTGCATCTCACTGCCGGTTAACTGTGCCACACAGGTTTTCTAGCAAAAATCTTGTGCCTAAATATTGACTTCTGGGCACTTTGGGCAGCAAGCCTTTGCTTTGTACCACTGACAGTTAGGCTGGTTCTCAGATTTTGTTCAGAGACATTGGAAACCGTCTGATTTGCAAGGGGATTGTTATGAGGACACTAGAGTAATTTATTTTCTTATCTTAACAACGAAATATTGGATGCAGCAGACTTTCGTTTTGAACAAAAAATTATGGGGTAAGGGAATAAACGAGGACAGGAGGAGGAGAAAAGAGTATGTCAAAAAGGGTAGCACGAATGAATTATCAACCAGACCAATTTTTACAAAAAGATACAGGCATAAACTAAGAAACTGAAAATGTAATCCCTTAAAATAATCCATTCCATGAAACTCGTACAGTCTTGCATTCTACAGTAGGAATCAATCCCAGCAAGAGAAATTAAATGAACTCAATGTTTAAGTGCACCAGATGCAGGTTATCAAAGGCAACCAAGTAGCGGTAGGTTTCACCAATGACACAGAACACTCCAGGTTCGTGGTAGAGGCTTCCCCATTTTCCACAGAGCCCAGTGAACGCAGTTCAAGTTTGCTGCACCCATTCTCTTGTCTGTACATATAAGTTAGATAGATAGATAGATAGATAGATAGATAGATATAACATTACAATACACCCTTTCTTTCTGTCCCAAAGTCCTTCATCAGGATCTCTTAAGTCCTATTGCCTGTGAACAATCATTTGATCTTTGCTTATCTTATGGGTAGACTTCACTGGTTTTCAGACATTCCCCCACTTAACACATCCGTTATTTTTTAATTCTAGGTTGAAGACAGCTCTGACTGGAAAAAACGGGTCTGGCTCCACTCCAGAAGCGAGAGCATACGGTCCGGTTCCTAAGTGGAGTTCTCACAGAACGTCGGTTTTCTTGGACTTACCCCTGAGAAACTTAGAGAACCTCGGAAACTCTGCGCCGCAGGACTGGCAAGGAGAACGCCCTGCCTCCTGCAACTCCACGTGGGAGGAAGGATTAGCCAATCAGACCTAGGCAGACACATCACGCATGCGCAGGCGCAGGGGCGCCGACGGCGGGAGAAGCTGGTGCGCGCACGCAGCTGACAGGCGAGCTGGAGCGCGCCCCTGAGGCCTTCGTCCGGGACTCCGGCTGGCTGGGTAGAGGCGGTCTTATGGCTCATAGGCCTCAGAGGACCTTCCGGCGGCGCCAAGTGGACTCCAGCGATAGCGACGGCGCCGAGGATCCGACTGCTGAACCCGGGGCGCAGAGGGAGCACGCGGCCCCGGGCTCTCGGGAGCAGGGTCCGCCCCTCGGAGTCCGGGCGGAGCCAGCAGGGCCGCAGCGTCGGGCCCGGGGCCCTCGGGGCCGGAGTCGGGTCTGGGCGAGCTCGCGGCGCGCGGACTGTGGCTCGGGCGTCCCAGGTGACGGGGGGCGGGGAGGGGCGCCCAGTGTTCTCTAGCGGATCCGGAACCTGCAGATCCCCGGCCGCGCTGGTCTCGGCGGTCGTGAGCTCTTAGCCTGGGAGCCCTCGCCCGCTGCCTGCATCCTCCTGTGGGGCGGCTGGGGCTGGGGCGGCGGGCTGCTGTCTGCTTTTGCACCCTCCCCGACCCCCACCAGTTTATAGTTAAAGTAATTGATGGGTAGGAAGAATCTTAAGTCTTCACGAAGGAGTGAAAGAACCCCTAGTAGCATTATACTAGTGAAAATTATGTGTACCTTTTGGAAAATTTGCCAGTTTTTTCCTAAAATACACTTAAGAATAGTACATTAAAAATTATACACAGGTGACAGATTGAGGAACCTTTTCCTTTGCTTTCTTCTTTCACCAGTTATTTGCAAAATCAGATTAAAAATGTGATATATGTAACACTTCAGTATCCTAATAGAGATTGACGATACTGTGGACCTTGTCCATAATGGCATTCAATACAATGTACTGTAGTCATTTTGAAGTAGTTCTTAAATACAAGTTTCAAGCAGCACAGATTTCTTTACATAAAATGTGTTGCTCGAAGTTTGGGACTTAAAAAATACAGTTTTGTTTAGTCTTTAGCTCCAAAGTTTTCTCCCACTCCTTTTAGTCCCGTTAGAGCTATCTTCGTAATTTCTTAAAAATTTGGTTTTTGGCAAATAAGAATTGTGTACGTCGTAGAAAAACGAAATCGAGCTAATTAACTTATGTGTTATCTCACAGACTTATTTTGTGTTTGTGTATGTGTGTGTGTGATGAGATTATTTAAAATCTCGGCAAGTTTCAAGTGCCATGGATGATAAATTGTTACTTCCTGGAGTTAACCATGGCTTCTTTCACTTTACATAATGTCATATAGGTTAATAATCTGATTCTTTGGTCATTGTTAGGGCCCACTTGTATAAAGTTCTGATGACTTTCATATTTATGTTATAAAATGTCAGTCATCTGGTTAAATTTTAGTTGGGGGGGTGGAAATTAAGGCCAGGAGTTGACTTTTCTTTTGATTTGTAGAGCATTTTTCAGATCTTTAATATCTGGCTAAAGAGAAGACACTTGAATTCTCATAGCTGCTACTGCATTCAGTCCTTGTACTGTGTTTTAAAGTATTTAAAGAAAATACAACTTCTCACAGATACATGAATAGAGAAGTACTTTTTTAGATTATTAAGGGT